>RJWM01007908.1:40962-75682 GCA_004363535.1 Dasyprocta punctata | reverse complement strand
AGCCGCGCACCTGCCAGACAGGCACTTAAGCTGCTGAGCCAAACTCCCGGCCCTGGTTTTTTGAAGCAGGGTCGCACTATGCAGCTCAGGCCGGCCTTGCGCTCGCGTTGTAGCCCAGGCCGGCCTCGAACTCACAACGCTCCGCCTACCTCAGCCTCCCGAGTGCTGGGATTAAAGGCGTGCGCCACCACGCCCGGCTACTGGAGCTTCTTTTCTGGCCAAACTCACATTTTAAATTATCCTGCTGGGATCTTTGCTTTTGATTTCCAACATAAATCTGGCTAAAAGCCCCCAACAATAGCCATGCCACCATTGCAACATTAGGTTGCCTCGAAATTTCTTCTGCCAGATTAATTAGTCTACTGTCCTTAATCTTAGTCTCAGCCAAAGTCGCTGGGCATGGACAGAATGCAGACAAACTTTCTGCCAAGCCATAACACACATCGTGTGGTGTCCAACACCCAGTGCAGTCTTCTTCCCAGAAGAAACCTCCTGAGCCTGGTTTTTACCGGCAGGCTTTCTATTAGCCTTCTGGTCTCCTGAGCTCTGACCAGAATCTCCCCTACAGAACAGCCTAAGCTGTTCCAGCTCTATGCATTCAGGTGACATCTCTGAACCTTTCCAAACTCTTCCCACAAGCCATTCCCCAAGGCTCTTGAACCACATGGTCAGGCTTAGTCACAGCAACGACCCCACTCCACTGGTACCAAATTCTGTCTTAGTTACTTTTCACTTATTGCTGAGACAAAACACCTGACACCCAAAATTAGGGAAGGAAAGGTTTATTTAGCTTATAGTTTTTGGAGGTTTCAGTACATAATCAGCTGGCTCCAAGGTAGGGTGGCATAACACTGGGACAACACTTCAAGGCAACAACTGAACAAAAGTAGCCAGAGTAAAAGGGGGGCAAGAGCAAGCCTCTTCTCCTCCCTTATATTGTACACAGGACACCCCCCGCCCCCAGGGTGGGTGTAGCATTCACACATCTCCTTGCCTTCCTTTGCATAGGCTGAGGATGTTTACAAAGTAAGAACCCTGGCTCCCTGCTGAGTCTCTCAGTTAAACTTCTAAACTTCTCAAGTTGACACAATGTATCAACCATAACAATAAGTAATAGGAAGTAGGAAGATAGAGCTTTATGAAAGGTGAAGGAGAGTAATAGATACTGTTAAAGGCATATGAGCAAATACCCAGTGATCAAGACTGTTGGAAAGACAAGATTCTATTCCACCTATGTACGGGCATGCCAAAATCAGAGTGACATCAATAAATATCTGGAGGAGAGGCTAAGTACATATAGGGTTTTAGGGTTGGGATTCACATTCCCATGGAATCTGGCTGGAATGTTAATGCTTCAAAGACAGTCAGTGTTGATGTATAAATAGAGCTGGCATCAGGAAGACTACAGGTCCAGTCCTAACTTTATGTCCCGTAATTCTTGTTTGCTGAGGACAACCTAGATTCCCAATGTTTGCAGTGGGCAGCATGAAGGTCTCTCTCAGGTCAGACCTGACCTTCTCATCTCTTTTTGTTATATATAGATAAGAGCAAGTAACAGAGTGGAGTTTCTCATGGCTACTTCAGGCATGACAAATGGGGCATCTTGGGAACGTAGCTGGAGAAAAATCTTGGGGAACAGGGCTGCATTGAAGGGAAGTCACATCCAACTTTTGCCTGTTGGTAATCACTTGTATGCAATCCTTTAAGAATGAGAGAAAATTCTGAGGAGACGTGGAACCCAGACCTGAGGAAGGACTGAAATGGCATATAGGTTACTGTAGGCATAGAAATATAGAGCCAACAATCTTTGGCTAAGGCAGGGTTGGATTGGTTCAGCAAGGAATGAGATACATACAACGTTTTGTAAAGATAATTAGGAATAAGCTGCAGGAGAGCAACCCTACGGTGTGGTGAAAGGAAGAAGAGTGTTAACTGGGTCAAGCATCATAGGTAAGGGGAGGGAAGGAGTCTAACTAGAGCTATGGTGAACACAAGAAAAGCAAAAAGTATTGACCCAATTGGCACCATATTGAGTGGGGGTTAAGGATCTGGAGACTTTATCATCAGTACCCACAACAGTAACTGGGGCCAAGGATACTGGTCCTTGGAAGGAAGGCAAAGCAGGGTGACAAACACCCATATTGATTAAAAATGAGAAGGACTGCACTCTAAGAGTCACCCAGAGTTTGGCATTCAAAATGCTCCAGAGAGTCTCTGCAGGTTTCAGGCCTAGTCAGTCTTCAGTGACCAGGCCAAGAAAGTCTGCTAAGGGGTCTGCTAGGGACGGATCCTAGGGCCATTTTCCAGAGCCAGCAGGAGTAGCTGCCAGCATTGGGCAATCTGACTTCCAGTGGGGACTCCCATAGGAAGGACATAGCTTAGGGGGAATTCCAGGCTGTGGGCATTCCTTAGCCCAGTGACCATTTTGGAGGTATTTGAAACAAGGTCCTGGAGGAATGCCCTTGGGAGAAAAGCCTTAGAAATGCTTATATGCATGGGCTGGGGGTCTGCTCCAGACTGAGGGTTTCTTAGAGCAGAGACTAATATTTGCAGCTCAGAAATGCTCTGCTTTTGAGCACTTTAATCTCTATTATCAAAAAACTTCAAACACTAAATTTATAACTTCCTATTGTGGGGTCTGAGAGCTAGCCTCCAGTTTCTGTAATTTTTTATGAATGTCTGGTGCTGATTGGGTAATAAAATGCACTTTCAGGATAAGTCGTCTTTCTGGGTCTAATGTTGCATACTGCCTAAGGGCAGCAGCCAAGCTAGTCACAAACTGAGCTTGGTTTTCATCCCCATTCTCAGTGGTTTCCTTTAGTTTATCAAAATTAACTGACTTAAAGGCTGCCCTGTGAAGTCCTTCTGTTAGTTAAGAAACCATGCAATCTTGGCTTGCCAGGTCCTCAGATTCTGCCTGATAGTTCCTGTGAGGGTTTTGTCAGGGAACAGCAGTCATTCCTACAGAAAGATCCGCGTGATACAGGTGTTCTTCGTTCCCATAAAACTGAACCAGGGAGATCACTTATTCCAACTCTTCTAAAGAAAGAGTGGAGCCAAGGATCACATATAAATCATTCCAAGCTAGGTTGTTTGACTGAGTTAGGTGTTGAAACTCTTGGATGTACTGGGTGGGATCTGAGGAGAAGGAACCTATATATGGTTAATTTGGTTTCCTTCAAAGAAAAAGAAACATGAATGCTAACAATTCCCTCTGTCCCTGTTACCTTCCAGAGTGGGAACTGATGGGTGGGTGGCAAGGTTTTGGCACCAAACTGCAATCCAGACCAGGTATCAGGTGGAGTGGGGTCAGGTGTAGTTGGTGTAATGCATGAAATGAGTACCTGATCAGCAGGAGGCCTACAGGAGGGGAGGGAGCTGCAGTAGCAACTGTGGGAAGCTCTGGGGATGGTGGTGAACTGACTATAGGTTGGGGGCCGGAGCAGCAGGAGGGTCCCAAAGAGCCACTCCAGTGGTAGAAAGTTCTGGATGCTTCCAGGGCAAAGCAAGATCAGTTGAATCAGAATCCAACTCTCATGAAGTTAGTGTTGATGAGCAAGAAATAAGTATTTCAGAGACATCACATGGGGTACACAAAGTGGGAATATTATGAAGGATAAAGAATGCCTGTAGTTAGGGGATTTTTGACCTCTTTTTTAACTTTTAGCAGTAATCATCTGATTCCCATAGAACGGAAGGATCCATTCTTTGGTCATTTAGTATTACACAGAGATATTAGATGCTTGGGCTTCAGATCAGGATGAGACAGAGATATTTTAGATTTGTAAGAGGCAGCCTAAAAGGGAAGAAGGAGGAATAGAAGGGAAAAGTTTCCCCATCAAGAGCAGAGAAAGATAACAGTCACACCTGGTAACAAAATAAGAGCAGCACCAGGGCCTGTACTGAATGTCTTCAGTTGTGCCCAAGGGCACAAGAGCACGTGGGTGAATGAGCAAGGCAGTCATCACTGCAACTAATCAATCACCAAGCAGAGATCATCTCTCCAGGAAGCGTCATGTTTAAAGGCACAGAGAAGAAGCTAGCCTTTCTCTGTCCCAGGGGGTGAGGAGAGCAGAACTAGGGAGCAGTCAATTAGCAGAGAGGGAGGAGGTTTGGTGCAGAGATGGTTAAACATTCAGTGCTAAAGTAGCAGCAACAGTGGACAACAGTGGTGGTGAGGAGTCAAAAACGAAGAGTCTTAGAAGCCTGGAAAGGGGAGAAAGTTTACCAGATCTCAAGTGGTCAGTGTGGCGAAAGCTGGAGAGTTGCCTGGAGTACTGAAGCAAAGTCCAGAATCAGTGTCACTGGGAGACTCAGTGGAAAAAAAGCTTGAAATATGGTGCAGTATTCTTTCAAGAGGAAATCCCTATCGAATCTGAGTCATGGCACCAAATGTTAAAGTCGTGTGAGGAAACTCAGCAACTGAGACCCTGGGAAAGGCTAGATTTTATTCCACTTATGTACAGGCAGGATGAAATTGGAGTGATATTAACAAATATCTGGAGGGAATGCTAAGTGCATATAGGGTTTTAGGATTGGGGGTCATAGTCTGAAAAAATCTGGAAGAAATGTTTGAAGTCAAAGCTGCAAAGACATTGCAGGTGTATATATACAGTTGGCGTCAGGAAGACTGCAAGTCCAGTCTCAAATTTCTTTATGGCCCTTAAGTATTGTTTTCTGGGGGTCACCTAGATTCCCACAGTTTGCAGTGGGCAGGGTGAAAGTCTCTTTCAAGTCAAGTCTGACAGGGCAGAGGGAGGAGTGGGAAAGGGAATAAAAAAAAGAAATTGAGGTGTACTATGGACGTGTCCCAACTGCACACAAGGAGTGTGAACATTATGAAGGTTCCACCTCGCACCCACAGGTGGCCCTCAGAGAAACATGGGTTCCTGAAGCCATCATGCTGGGGACACCACGTGAAGAGCTGAGGGATGCCCAAGTGTTACAGGTGAGGGAGGACCCCAGCTTGCCCTCTACCTGACGACAACATGATTAACACAAGGAGAACTTTTCAGCTGTGCTACTCCAAACTCCTCGCCCCAGAAGCCCCAGATATTTCATTTGAAGGCATTAAGCATTAAGGTACACTGTTGGTAGTCATAATGGCTGAAGTAGCAAGAAAAGAAGGGCTAGGGTGTTTGGGCAGCAGTGCCTTGAACAGACAACAGCACATGCGAAGGTCCAGAGATTAAGATGGTGCAGAAAAGAAGGTGCCAGGTGTGATAGATTATTGTACTCATTCAAAAATACACCAAGGCCTAAAGAGGATACAGGTGCCAGGCAGGCTTGGGGGCTTTCCAGCTCAGTAGCCCATTGGGAGCAAAACTTCGTCCTTCCTAAGTCCCTCCTTCAGAAGAAAATCTGTGTCCTCTACTGTGCAACAAGAAATTTGTGGAATTCTGTGTGCCACATTGATTTCACAAATCTGTGCAGGAAAGGGAGTCACATTTACCTATTCACTCATTTATTTATTCATGCATTTACCCATCAGCCAGATCAAATGCATCTCTTGTGTTGGGAACTTCTCACTGTCATCTGAGTGCCACACAAAGATGTCCATGCCCATGCCAAGGTATGAACTCTATCTCCAGGGCATGAACAAAGAGACGATGCTGAGAGGGCCAGGCCCTTGCTCACTGCCAGGACAGGGAGTGGGAGGTGGCAGGGTGGCCAGTGTGGCTGAGCCTCCCTCTCTCCCCAGTCTCTGGTGAAGCCCTCCAGGGTGTACGACCTTGGGCAAATTGCTCAGCTGTTTTGAGTGAGGTTCAGTTTTCTCTTTAGTAGATGGGCAAAATATGAACTGGTCAGCACTTTCTCCTCATGTCTCAGAGTTCCATCCACAGTGAGAGAACTGAGCAAGGATGAGAGCTCTTTGGGACCTGGTGAACATGGAGACTGAGGTCATTGGTGGCTACTCTTTCGGTCAGAGACCTGCACTTGGTACAGTGTCCTCTGTGCTCTGAAGGGTCAGCTGGCTCCCTGCTATCCCCATGCAGCTTGCCCCATTCAAAGCTTCATCAGAATTTGGGAAAACATAAGGAAATTGTCAATACTGAAAAGCAGTCAACTTCTACCTGGGAAAATCAGCAGGGAGAGAGGTGAGGACAAAAGGTGACAGAGCCCAAAGACCACATTCCAGCTCCTAGACACCTCCTGCACAGCCACCACAGACCCAAGGAGAAAGTCCTGTCTTCATGGAGTTTGCATTCCATGTGCTCGAAGAGGGAGGCAAATTCATAGAAGAAAAAATATTCACTCTGTGTTCACCCGGTGGCTACACCTATCTCAATTAATTCTCCAGCTCTACAAAGTGTGATTGTACTCATTCAAGAATGCACCAAGGCCTAAAGAGGGTACAGAACATGTCCAGAGTTATACAGCTGGGAGGATCTAGGTGTTGAAGAGCAAGCTGCAAATCCTCAGTCCCCATGCTGACGATACACATGCAGTCCTTAGGCAAGAGATGGGATTCCCCAGGTTTACGGATTAGGGTTGGAGCCCCAAGAAAGGGAGAGGCCCAGTGAGGTCTCCTGCAGCCAGTGGGGAGGATTTAGGACCAGCAGTTCTGACTGTAAGAATAGGGCCTGGCCAAAATTCCAGTTGCAACCCAATCTCTCCTCCCCATGGCTCATTACCTTGCTTCAGCCTGGGGACAACATACCCAGCACAAGACAACTTCCCATTACTATCATGTCAATCTAGCTAAGGCCACCCCTGGGCATAAGGCACTCCTAGACCCTCAGCGAGAAGTGAGGACAGCAGCCAGGTCCTCGCAGATGCATCCACTTCTGAGTCTCCAGTAACACATGGCCAGGCTACCTCTCTACAGCATCACCCTGCCCTCCCTTACTCTTCCCTGCCCATGTTGCCCAGGGATATTCCAAGCTAACAGGGAACCCAAGGAGGAAGATAAAGTGACTGAAAATGTTGAGCTTTAGAGCTTATAGTTGAGAATGTGTTGGGACTGGGAGAAGGGAGAAACACTGCTAGGAAAAGTGGTCTGATAACTTGAATTTAAGGCTGTGGAACTTGTGAGTGTGCTGTGTGTGTATGTGCACGTGTCCTCTTTCCACCACTCTGGAGAAGACGAGGCTAACACTGGACAATCAAGCCTCTGGGGAAATGTGGGCAGAATGTCTGGTGTGACTGCTTGGGGACAGGATGGAGAGAAAGGAAGGGACCAGAGTATATGGGTGAGATACAGCCTGGGGGATGAGAGCAAAGGCCAGGAGCCCTGCAGGTGAGGGACTTGCAGTATAAACAGCTGCAGATGGAGCTGGCCACACAGGGGTTTGTAGCTGGAGCAGCTCTAAGGACCTGTCTACTTGGGAACAGAGGTGTATCCCAGGAAAACGGGGAGTGTAGCAGGCAGGATATTGAGTGGTGAATCTGAGTAGACTCATCTCACCTTTGCTAAGTGTCTGGATGTTGTCTGGGCCAGCCATGCTCCTGAATATCCTCATCCTCCTGCTGGTCACCATGACTGCAGCCCAAGGGAATGGACAGCAGGATGACAGCACCCAGAGGAAACAGCTACCCGATGAGCACTTGAGATTCTTGACTGGAAATTGGATAGAAGAGATGGAGAATGAGGTGAAGAACAACACTGAGAACATGCTGAAGGTATGGCTGGGGCTGTAATCACTGGATACCTTTGACCTTTGCCATCAGTAGTTGGAGTGTGCACCCTGTGGTCTCACTGAGCAAAGTGGGCTGGGATATAAAGTATGCAGTTCAATGTGTGAGATCCAGAGAGATGAAGGGATGGAACTGGTGCTGCACAATGAAACTGTGTGGCATCAGAATAGGGAAGCTTCCTCTTCACAGCCATTCATCAGGCTGAATGTGGGCCAGGCCCATCCTAGGTGGGAAGACTGCAGGGAGAGGACAGCTTCTAGAAGGAGGACAAAGAGGTCATGAAAAGAAAAAAGAGAGAGAAGAGAAAGAGCCCATAAAGAAATGTCTATGGTGTCTGATAGTGGCACGAAGGGAGGGAGGGGAGGAGGGCAAGGTGTGGCCAGAGGCTGCTTTCCAAGGTCAGATCACTTCTGAGGATGCTGCAGAGGAGGTGGCCTCTGACCCTGGAGAATAAGTGCAGCAAGTGTCTGGGGGCATGTGCCCACTGAGGAACCCTTAGATGGCAGGGATCCAAGGAGTGAATGCAGTTACATGCTTGGGGACAGTGAGGTAGCCAGTGTGGCTGGAGAATAAATGCATAGAACTACATAAAACTGCCTTAAGATACAGATATCAAAAGATTTTTCAAGAACAAATTTCTGATATGGAGATGTAGTACTCCTTTCTCTTATCATACATTAAATAACTAAACATAGTGGTGGATTTAATCCCTCACATCAACTTAGTGTCCTGAGAAGTGGAAACACAGATTGCAATATTCTCAATCACTGTGAAGAGACACGAGAATATCTGTCATTTCTACTGGTGACAAAGTTATGGTTACTATCATTAAGGGGTGGTGGCGTATTTTCATTTGCATAGGAAAAGTTAATTTCTTTTAAGGATTAGTGAAAAAATAATGTTATTTTTTTTCTTGGAAGACTGCAGATCTTAAATTATACTCATAGATCATTCAGGGATCCAGGGATATCTCTCAGGAGCATCTCCTACATATACAACTTCTGAAAGATGCATTATCATTATTTCTTTAAAATCCTAACAATTTTGAAGTATGCAGAATGAAGAGACATTCACTTTCTGTCCTCACTGCTACCCTGTCTCTGGTAGATTATAGTAGTTAATAGTTTGGTGTCATCATCCATTATCTGTGCAATGGTAGAAATACAACATCTGTGTCTTCCTTACACACTAGTGGGGCCACACTGCAGGGGCAGTTCTGCTTCCTGCTATTTTCACTCAAG
The DNA here is from genome assembly GCA_004363535.1 of Dasyprocta punctata. Classification (NCBI taxonomy): domain Eukaryota; kingdom Metazoa; phylum Chordata; class Mammalia; order Rodentia; family Dasyproctidae; genus Dasyprocta; species Dasyprocta punctata. The sequence goes on along the minus strand of RJWM01007908.1, from coordinate 66,803 downwards.
AGTGTGCCTGAGGCATCTCTTCAGATCAGCCCCCAAGGATGCTCAACCTTGTTCTTTTCATAGCTGTGTGCTAACTCAAAAGCCTGGCACAGAAGAATGAGTCATTTCTTGGTTGTGTACCCATACACCCCACTTTTCATGGGCCATCTTGAGAATGTCCTGAACACCCAGGAGGTAGGAGATAGGATTTTCACCATTTCAGAGAAGACATTTTATCTCTTAGATATATTGTTGAAAGTCACGGAGCTGGTAAGTTGAACGGTTCCACTCAAGCCCAGGGCCAGCGATTCAAGGCACTGCTCTCTGCTTAAACGTTTACTTGTGGTTAACAACCATCTTTACCAATGACAAACCACAGAAAACAATGCAGAGCAGGGCTCTCTTACTTTTCTCCTTCTTGGTCTTCAAATACCAGACATACTCCCACCCACCACAGTGCTTTTGAACATGGCTTTTGCTCCAGTTGGAATCCACTCCCTCCTGATCTTCTCACAGCTAGCTGTGTCTCATCCTCTTGACTTAGGTGATATTTGCTACCCGACTCAGTACTTGTCTTATGTTCTTCACAGCATTTGTCACTATTGCAATCTACCTGGTTTACTTAGTATAAATGCTCTGGAATCCAATAAACTTGGAAGTTTTTTTTTTTCTGATTCTCTAGTACAGAACCTAGCACATAGTAAGTGCTTAGAAAATAATTTCTTAATCAACACTTATGAAACTCAGGGTAAGGGCATGAGCTTGAAAAAACATTCTATATTACATTATATTTGTGTGTAGGAAATTTTCTAGAATTTCATGTTGTGCTTTTTATTTATTGAGATATAATACATACACTGTAACATTCACCCTTTTCAGCTGGGCCTGGTGGTCCATGCCTTTAGTTGCCAGTACTTGAGAGACTGAGGCAGGAGAATTGCTGTGAGTTCCAGGCCAGCCTTAACTACACATTGAGACTCCATCTTAAAAAAATTAAATGAAAAATTAACCCTTCTCATCTACTGTTCATTTGGTTTGGACAAATATATACAATCCTGTAACCACCACAAGCATGATATAGGTCGTTCCCAACACCCCCATAAAACTCCCCCATGTCCCTCTGCAATCATTCCCACTTCCAGACCTCAGTCCCTGACAACCACAGATTCTGGCTTTCCTAGAAACACAATCCTGCCTAATATAGTCTAGGGTGCTGGTGAATGGCTGGGGCACAATTGTTTATCCATTCTCCAAAGTTCATTTTATACAAATAATGCCAGAGAAACCCAAGCTTCAGCAGAGCTCCTCATCTGTGAAGGTCGCTCATCCTCAGATCAGCATTTGTTGTCTGTCTGGACATCCTTCCATCTTCCCCACCTCTCCAAACTCCCTTTCTTCCTCTAAGACCCTTTTGGAATTCCGAGAGGAGAGAGTAAGAGTGGGTTGTGCTGAACATGGTCAGAGGGAAAAATCAAGACCAGAAAGGACCCCTAAGGACCAGTACTGGAACATGACCCAGTGGACAGTGTGTGCCACACAGAAAGAAGAGCATGTGCAAAGTCAGGAGGACTGAGTCCTGAGCCTGGGGGCTATAATGAGAACAGGAAGAGCACCAGGAGGATTATGAGCAGAGAGGACATATTTGGAAAGGCTGCCTCAGTTGTGTAGGGGATGAAAAACATGGGACAAGGTTGGGACAGAACCTGAGAGGAACCAGGTATAGGACACCAGGTTAGAGAAAACAGAGGTTGGGATCACATTGGGGCCATGAAGGGAACTACTCAGGGACCATGGAAGAGGCGGCTGCAGGTACTTGCGGATGGATGGCGTATGGGGCCAGTGATGATCCTCCTGAGGCCTGGGACAGGAGAACTGGAACTGTTATGTGTAGTGATGGAGGAGAGTGAATGCAGGAAACAGATCATGTGCTCAGGCAGGACCTGTGTGTGCATACGTGTGTGAGTGTCCTTACAGGCTAATGACTTGGATAGTGGCTCTCGGTCAGTAAGTGTCAGGAGTGACGGGACCAATGGGCAGGCTTTTGACAGCTGTCAAGCTTTTGCATGGTTCACAGAGCCTCCACATTCCTGTTCACTGGTGCAGGTCCTGAGCCAGATATCACACATGAAGGACCGGATGACGCAGACTTTGCTGACTATTGAGAAGCTGGAGAGGCAGCTGCTGGCTGAGACCCACACACTGCAAATGCTGCTGGGCCACAGCAGGTGGGTGCTGTTACTCAGTCCCTCTGGGGCAGGGGCTGAGCCACCAGGACTACAACTTTTAAAAGTGGCTGATGCTCAGTCTGGGGCTGGGACTGCAGGATGGAAGATGGAAGCTGGACCAGGGTCAGTGTCTGCATGGGATCAGGGTCAGGCTTAGGATTGGGGCAAGGGACCATTGTTGAAACAGGAGCTGAAGCTGGGACTATGCCAGAATCGATAAGGACTGGAACAAGGCTTGGAGTCCAGAGGATCTGGGAGTACATGGGCAATGGGGCTAGCCTGAAGTTGAGTTGGAGGTCAGGCAGGCCCAGGGCATGTCCCCCTATGGGACAGGAGACTGTTCTTGGGGCTCAAGACACTTCGATTCTGTCTTTCTGCCTTCTCTCTGTCTCCTCTTTATTCTGTCAGTGTTAACTGCTTTATTGAGATATAGTTTACATACTATATAATTTACTGTGTACACTTACATTGGCCTTACTGATTTGCAAATAAATAAACCTGACCCAGTCTACCTGTTCCTCTTCCCTGAGGAAAGCACAGTGACCAGTTTCTCCTAGAAAAGTCAGAGTCCCTTCATTGCATGCAAGTCTACATCAGGGAACACCATTTAAATTGTAAAGAAAAAAACAGCCATGGAGTAAAGATAATTCAGCAAGAACTGATATCTCAGGTGGATTTTATCCTCGCTTCTTACTGACTAAGGAAGCAACTGTCAAGGTCAGGGTTCTGGGAGGCAAATCTTACTCTGTGAACAACCCTGTCAACAGGATGAGATGTTTTTGCTTGCATGTGCTGTGCACAGGGCACAGCCATAAGGGCCTTCCTTTTGCTCTGGCCTGTGTGCCCTTAGGAGAGAATCTTTTTCTCATTTCTCTATCCTAAGGTCCAGGTAGCAAGAACTGGGGCATTCTGAATCACTCTGAGTTGGGCAGGTGCCTAGAAATCCACAGAGATGGAAGACATGGTTAATACGCTCTTGATCTGTGAAGAAAGCTAGAATTCTAGAATTCCAATTTGTAGTTATAATTTCAAACTTGGGTGCAGTTACTACTTCCCTAGATGAATGTAGTTCTGAGCCTAATAAAGCATCTGTAAACCTGGCTCAGGAGTGAAACCTCCCTCTCCCAGCCCTGTTCCTCAGTCACTGGAGTTCTGGAGGGAGAGGCCGCCTGGTTGTTGCTGTCTCAGCTGCCCGACCTCCTCTAGACCCTTATGCACACTGTGACCAGAGTTTTTCCTCTGTGCTGTTGTCCTGAGAGTAACAGTGAAATGAAACCTGCAGGGCAGCAGTGAGGAAAGAACCAGGTTTAGTTTACCACAAAGAACAAACACAAGCCCTTGGTAGTCTAAGGGTCTCTAAAGTGCAGATACTGAAGTGGTGACCAAATCTAGGGTCTTATGTGCAGCTTTTGGACCAGGAAAGGAGCAGACGTATGTATGAAAATGAAGGATGCTGTTGAGTAACTTCTTGTGGTCAACAGATTATATTAATCTTTGTCTTTTGTGCCATAATTAGGCTTTTCTTCCTCATGCCCTAATTTTTTGAGGAATAGCTCAGTTTATGCAGATCCTGGCCTTTGGTTCACTCTATTTGTTTAGGCACTTGAGCTTTGTCCCTTAATTTCCTGTTCTCATTTGCTTCTTAACAGTGGTGACCAGAATTGCTATTAATGGTGGAGGGCATTAGTTGCTCTGGTTCATTTTTCTGTGAGGAGGCAGTGGCAGGGTAGCAGTCAGGACCCACAACTGTGAGGTTTATGTAAGGTCCTGAGTAGAAATCAGGTAGCTTTAAATAAGAGCAGACAAATTTGACAAGAGACTGCATATGCATGGCCTGAATAAGAGGACTGTGATAATAATTAACAATGACTCTTTTAAAGGAAATAACCAGGATACCCTAAGTTTTTATTCATTATTATATCTTGTTATATTTTTGGTGAGATAATTAAGACCAAGTTAAAGTGAGGCATGTATTAATCAAAATTAACCTTTTGCTATAGATAGATATAGATACAGATACAGATACAGATACAGATACAGATACAGATATAGATATAGATATAGATATAGATATAGATATAGATATAGATATAGATATATCAACATGAGCTGAAGCTCTCCAGGGGTTACTTTCTGGATCACATACAAAGCCTCTTAGTGCCACCATCATTCTTATCTGCCAGGGTGAGTCATGATCTTGCTTGACCACATGGCTTGCATTGGAAGCATGAGAGACATTTTTCTCACTGGTGACCCTTCTTTTAGCACAATGAACATTAGTTGACTTGTCTCCTCTGGGGTCTAAAAATCTCCCTGCTCAGGAAGTTGGGAGACTCACCAGAGTTGTAGGATGTTATAGGTATATACTATCATGTCCTGGGTCTTTGTTGAACTTGGAGGACCAGTGACAAAATATTGGCTATCTTTTTAGCCCAAGTTATGTTTTGTCTCTAAGCATCAGTTTTTGAACATCCAGAAAGTCAGTTATACTAGTATTGAAGTGAGAATAGTACATTTAACTGTGATAATTTTATCTGGATGTCAAGCACTTTGAAAAATAAAGTATGAGTGGAGAATTATTATTTTCTAACCAAGTTTGTCTTCAAAGAAAATTTTTTACAGAATATTAACAGATAACAGTCCTAAAATTTTCCAGGAAAATTTTGAAGTCAAGAGCAAACATAGCATTTTCTCAGAACAGTTATATTGATGTTACTAATAGAATCATTGGGGAAATATCCAGGATTCCCAATTCCAGATCTTTGACCAGGACCCCCAAGACTTAGATAATTCTTTCTGAATTATAGAAGCATGGTTGGTTTGTATGTAACCTCACTGGACCATAATAGTTTACAGGTGTAGCTCCAGACTCTCAACAGATGCCAAGTAATTGGAGACCACTTTATAAAGTGAGACCTGTGTTAATCAAAATTAACACAGGGCATTTTATCTCTAAATGCATATTTAAATTTTTATTTTAGTTCAAAAATTTTTGCTTGTTTTTTTGAGACAGATTCTCACTGTGTAGTTCAGGTTCACCTTAAATTCACAGTATAGACCAGGATGTCCTTGAACTTGCATTGCTTTTCCTACTGCAGCTCCCAAATCCTGAGATTACATATATGTGTCACCTGACCCAAGTAGTGTAAAATATCTTATCATGGGGAACAACTACAAGTTGTTCAGGTGGGATAGCTGTTTAGTATCTCTCTTTATTATACAACCAAGTTTGAAGCCTAGTTTCTTTATTTATTATCTTATATTTGGATAAACAGAAACCTTTTGAAATCTTTTATTTTAAATTGGTCTCAAGTTTATAAAATAGAGCCTAAAGATAACATTTGGGACAGACACTGAACTACCACCAATTAAGATACAATCTACTGAAGATCTCCCTTGAATATTTTGGAACAAAGATAAAAACAGAGAGAAACTTTAAAAAGAGATAAAGTTGGATCCTCTTAGGTCCCCTAATGTCAGGCCACATGAGCCACCTGTCTTATCTGGGAGTCAGTGCATGTGCAGCCCAACCCAAACTGGGGTTAGGCCTCAGTCTGTCTCATTTTGCAATAAATTGTCTAGGCTTGTCAGTTACACAGAGATCTATTGTCTGTATCCAGAATAAGTGTCCTTGTTCTTGGCACATAGCTTTTTTAATCTTCATCAACAGATCAGGAAAGCATAATTAAGGGTTGTATAGAACAGCTGTATTTATCCTAAAGATCAGGGACCTGTGACATATGTAAATAACTCATAGAGTGTTTAAAAGAAACTGGAGATGTCACTTAGCATCTATAAAATACATGGTGTTGTAAAACAATTTTATAACAATTATGGAAACTTTTACCACCACAAACAACTTAAGGCTGAAAATATAAAAAGGTGTTTCTGAGGTTTGTATCTTTAAAGACCTGTAATACTTAGGAAACAGAAATATATTTAATATGCTGTGAATTTAGCAATAATTATCATCCCAGCTACCAGTATATAGATGTCTCTATATATATTTACTTAAATTTTGTTTTGAAGGCAGAATTTAGATTTCTAAAATGGTTTACAGTATATTACTCTACTGACAAAAATTAAGGAAAATCTTTAGGGATCTTAGAAGTTTAGGAAACGGAGCTACTGATCACAACAGAATAACTAACAGTAAACAAATGTTTATCATTTATACAAAAATAAAATGCTTGCTTAATTAAAGCTACTAGATCTATATCAAGTTTTCAATGGCAGGACTAAACCTAAGAAAGATGCTAAATTTTGATCATTTTATATGTCTAGGTTTCAGTGTATATTGTATACAACAGAGCACCTACTTGTTACTTTTTGTTTGTGTCAAAATTATGTAGTCTTAACTCTGTATATTTAACTGTAAAGCTTAGACTCATACCATATCTTGTTTTCAGATATATAGGTTACATCATAAACTGAGTTAATAGTTGTTTACTTAACCAAGCATAAACCAATTATTGAAAATATTTATAAACAACATTCTTTTAACTCCTAAAACTCAGTTTTAATAACCAATATCTATCCTGATATATTAAGAAATCCTTATTGTTTTAGACCTAGAAAGCTACATCTTTTAATTATAATTGAACTATATTATAATACGTTTAATAGCACGTTTGGTTATGTCACCGTAAGACTCTGTAAAATACTGAAAAGTCTTGCATTCATGAGGAAAACTGAATAAATTGGTTTAGGCAGCTGCTTTTTTCAGCCAGAGAGGGTAATCTTGACCACAGTCTCCCAGGCCCAAGAGATCTCCACTTATTTATATTAATAATTATTTTGCATGACACATGAGAAACAAATCATAACAGTTAACATTTTAAATACACACACAACACACACACACATAAAATCTTTGACCAAGGAAAAACTGCTAAGTTGCAGTATGTAGAAAGTAGGCTTCTATTTATAAAACCAATATTTATATTATCTTGATTGGTTAACAACCTGGATGGAAACATGTCACCAACTTCAAAGTCATTTTTGCTCTTATCAACTGATTTAAATTAGCCCACTGTTAAGCTATGTAAACCCAAAGGCATATGGGTTGATATCTTAAGTGTCTATTTATCTATAAGCCAACTTAAGTAGAACAATGTCCAAAAATTGTCATGTAGAAATATATACATTAGCCTAATTATATAACCTTTATGCACTCAAACTTTAAGGCTTTAATTTGTAAGTCCCATGTAAATCTCAATCCCATTAGCCCTCATCTTGTAGTATCTTAAATGAGTTTGGCTGTCCCAAAAAAACCTATGTAAATGATTATTTACAGAAGGCCCAAAAGAACCACAAGTTTGAAAAGCCAAAATTAAAAGAAAAAGAAATTTGATATGAGCTCAAATGCTACTCATCTGTTAGTTCACCAAAAAGAACACTCTGTGCTGTCATTGTTTGATTGATCATTTTTTTGCCTAGATCTTGTAATCTGAACAACTACTTCTAAGATAACAATATGCAAAAAATAACTAGTGTTGATTTCTTACCATTTTTTTAATTTTGTATTACTTCTATCTTTTTTCTGTTTTGCTTTTTAAAATAAAAAAACTTCAATATAGCAGTAATAGATATTTTAGTCAGTTTAAATGCACAAGCAAGAAATATAAATGCACAAAACAATTATTTTTAAAACACAGTGCAATCTTAGATATATTGACCAAGTTGCACTGGACAATTATCTGTTTTAATTTTAGTTTTCTAAGTATAATAGACACTCAGAACTTGTTCTAGAGGTGACCAATTAGTGTCTTTCTATCCTTTCCTTTTTAACTTTATTTATGTATTTATTTGTGAATCATAACACAGATTTGTAATAAGTAACACCAATATGAATTAGAAAGGGAAAGAGAGAGAAAACACCTTTTGTACTGCAAAAGCAAGGGCAGCTTATGGAAGGATTAGAATGCTGGTTTGTCTTAATTTTGGAAGAGCTGCCACCACAGTACAGGCCCTTCTTTTAGAATTGTTACTGCAAATTGTTTCTCTGCCAGCCATTCTCATGTATTAGTTACTACAATAGATAACTTCTTTTCTTTTCTTTTTGCTTTGTTTTCTGTGCTGTGCTTTTCTTTCTTTTCTTTTTCTTTTTTCTTTTTCTTTTTTTTTTTTTTTTGAAACAGTATATCACTATATAGTTCAGGCTGGACTTGAACTCCCTATGTCGCCATCAAGGGCCTGATCCTCCCTGTGTAACTCACCCTGGCCGCAAACTTATAGTAATCCTCCTCCTCAGCTTCCTGGATGTTGGGATTATTGTTGTTCACTATCACACCAGGCTGAGATTTCTTTTAATAGAGGATAACCCATGCGATGGCAACAGGAAATCTTCAAGTTTCAGCATTTTTCCTCTGTAAGACTAGTTGGGAGATAAGGGTGTCTCCTTATATTCTCTATTACTCTCTCTTTCTCCACTGCTCCCTGCTCATGATAGCAGGAGGAAGGATTTCTACTCAGTGAGCCAGTTGACCTTAAATCATGCTATAGTTTGACTCCTTGTCCCAGAAGGGTCACTTCAAAGGCCTGATCGTCATGATGGATAAATGGATTTGGAATGAAACAATCTTGACATCATCTGGGAGTGACAAAAATCCTTCCTAAGGATGTCTCTTAGCCCAGACTCTAGGGGGTTGTGCCAAACAGCTTTTGCCCAGAGTAGTATCAGTCTGTCTAGAGTCTGAAGAAAGTGCTTCAGCTAGTTACAAAATTAGTTCCCTCAACTCCTGAGCACTGGAGGAGTGCCAGAGGAAGGAGATGCTGGTTTCATGCCAATTTGACATTAAAATGGTCTCAGCGACTTCCCCTTAACTTTGATCTTTGTCTTGTTATGTCCAGGAATGGATACTTGAATCACCATGTCACTGCTCTGCGAAAAATGCAGCTCCCAGAGATACTAAACTTGAAACTAGTGAAGAACCAAAAAGGGGCAAAGGTTACTATATCCAAAGTGGATTTATTCAGGGAAAAGAAAGAGGACAGACAGAGACCATGAACTGATATGGGGCATGAGAGCTAAAAACCCAGGAGCTCTTATCCCTGACTTCTTTGTTTGGGGATTTGTGTCTATACTATCCTGCCGGTAGGCACTTGTCAGTATCTGATCTGTTCTAGTTACTGTATTTGACCTTAGGCATGTCTGCCTACATTCCTTCTTGTCATTTGGTTTCTTCTTGTCTCTTTGTAATGAATAAGTAAAGGGGGAGGTCCTATAAGGAAGGCAGATTACTTAATGATTAAGTAAAGGGAATGTGTGTGCGTGTGTATATCCGGTACAATATATATTGTATACGTACGTGTGTATATACATAGATGTGAATGTCTGTGTTTCTGTGTGTGTTTGTCTTTAGGTGTCTGCCTCTTATTGTTCTTGCATTTTGTCAAGTGGGTGAAGGGAGGTGGCTTTTTTGTTCTTTTATTTCTAGCTTCCTCAGTGTTAACATTTCTTGATAAATTCTTAGGGTAATTGTATTATCTGGTGTCCCTCTCAGTCTAATTTTTCTATCCCTCTTTTGTCCTTCTGATCGCCCTAACTGCAGAGTCATCCTGTGAAGGCAGAAGCTGCTTTTAAAGTTTTCCTACTGATCTTAGTAAAGCTCAATGAGACTTTTATCCCTACCTATTGGGCCTCCAGTCCTTACAGTTTTAACAAAAATTTATCAGGGAATCTAGGGGATTACTTATTACATATTGGCTTTATGAAAATTGGGAGTGTGCTGAACACCGGGGACGTCAGGGCACTTTGTCCATCTATGTCCTGTCTCAACATCACTCCCCTTCCAAATACATGACTACTATGGGTTCCTAGGGTGTGTGACCCAAGCAGGATGCTCTGAGTCTCCCTGTTTGGGTGTGTATGAAGGACTGGACAGTGAGCTCACTCCTATGCACTCCACCCTGCAGTGACCTTGACCCTCAGTTGGCCATTGTGGAGTCACAGCAACAGGACCAGCTAGTCAGTCTGAAAAGCTTGAAAGAGAAGCTGAAGCAGATGCTGGACCTCCAGAGCAGTACCATCACTAGTATCCAGCACAGTCTGCACGCTGCAAGCATCAGCACCAGCATCCGGCAGAAGACTCAGGCCCAGCTGCTGGAGGTCCAGCAGCAGCTCAGGCATCAGGTAGAGCAGAATTCAGGTAAGCAAACAGGGCAACTGGGGCAAAAGGCTGGGGAGGATACTAGGAGTCTGGAAGTATAACTAGCACTGCCAAGTGGAACTTTAAAAGTTAAGATTTTTTCCTTTAGAGACAAGTGGGTTCCTGAAGCCTAGAACAATTGTAGGGAACCTATGGCACTTGTGCCACAGCAGACACAGAGTCCTCTCTGTCAGCAATGAGACCAGTTAATTGTGGTGTTGGTATTACAGACAGCTACATTAGGTAGAAATATTATATACTGTCAGAATGAGTACAGATGCAACTGTGGGTGGCGATGCATTTGTTAAAGGTCAGACCACAAGATAAAATGATATGGTGGAAAGAAAGTTCCAACTTGTTAGATATCTGGTATGAGTTCATGTTCTCTAAAACTGAAGAATAAATTCTAGGAATGATGGAGGTTAAGAACACAATCTGTTTACTGGGGATAGAAAGCTATGTTTATTGGGAAAGAAAGCTTCTGTCTAAGAGAGACAGAAGTTGTCATGAGTGGGTGCCAAGAACTCTGCTTTTCAAGAGAATTTTATAGAAAAAACCACAAGGTGAGATGGGTCTAAGTTGGGAAAAACCATGATTAACTAAGATTACAAGTGCAGTCCTTGATTCAATGGGAAATTTCAAGGTAGGCATGAGGTAGGACAAAGCTATGGTCAACCAATAAGATTATGAGTATAATTGCTCAGGAAATGGGGATCAAATGAGGAAGCAAGTAATATAGCAAGTATACATGGAATAGAATAAAGGTCTTTTCTAGAGAGGGTAGGTCAATGGCTCTTCCTGGACCCTCACCCTATTTAGAATATCAATCACTACTCTTTATCTCTAAGGGGAGTACATGGATGTAGTCATTCTATTTTGTTTTGAGCTCTGGTTCTCAACGAATGTGTCTCCCTCACAGCTGTAAAGTCTTCTCATCTTCTGCACTGAATCCTAAAGGCCTATTCCTGTCTGACTGCCTATAATATTTCTAACTTAGTTGCCTATAATAAAAAGATAGAATGACTACACCTCCATACTTCCCTTAAGTATGAACAGCAGTAATTGATATTCTAAACAGGTATCTGTCACCTTGGGTGGGAGACCAAAACCTTCATTCCATGAAAAGTCTCCGTTTAACTCATGTACACTGCAATGTCACTTGCTTCCCCATTTGACATCTAACAGGCTAGTAGGTTGAAAGTTATAATATTTGCCTGATATTGTTTGGATCATTTGTAGGTCCTACATCATCCCTATATCATTGACACTTTGAAATAAATTAGTGGGTTTTGGGTTGTAAGTTGGGCACTGTATCTCTAAACATTTTGCATCCCTGGCCTAGGATATAAACAGTTTTTCCCCACCTCTCCTCTGCACAGATGAATGAAAAGAATATGTACATGGTGATACCAGGAACCCTGGAGCCCAGTTCCTTTCCACAAGGAAGTGGATAATGAATTGAAGATGGCTAAGAGTAATAAAGTGTAAAGATTTCCACTATCTCTGTGCTTCCTTCCCTTTTGTTTCTTACAATGAAGACCTTGTCCACCTGCAAATTCTTGGGTGATGATTTGAGTGAAAGAGGCCTTTCCATCTTCTCAGAGCTAGTTTTGGACAAACCTTATTTCATTTTTACCCAAATACATGGCATCCTTTGATTTGGTCACCGGCTAGCAGACAAAACTAAGCACATGAACTTCAGTGGCCAGTAACACATGGAGACCTGCTCAGCCTCCAGTATCACTCTGGGTGGAAACACAGCCTGGCCATCTGGAAAACAGAAATAACAATGAGTAGCAATAATTATAAGGAATGCTGCATGTAAGACACCAGCAGAGACCACCATCTTTGTATAAAGGCAACTTGACATGAAATTTCTTGTGCAGTCAGAGAGCAATCAGACAGAGGATGAAATGCCCTTTGTGTGGTACAGAAAAAAATGGAGCCTTTTTACAAGGCTTGGACAAAGGCAATAAGGGACCTCAGTTAAGGAGATCTTTGCATCATCCATGGTTAAAGTTTTCTGAATGTCCAGTATCTCTGTGAGCAAAGTCCTTGGGGCACTGGGTCTAAATTTTTGTATGTTTTCAGATGTCCCAGTGCTTGGAAGATTCCATGCTCTATTTTTTATATCCTTTTATAATATCCTGCATTTGCTAAGAACAGCACTAGTACTGAGTTGGGTTTGCTCTGAGAATAATGCCTTTGCTGACAAACAGGTTGGGTGCTGGGAAAGTCATTCTTGAATCAAGCCTGACAATAATAATGGCAAGTACAGTGGTCCTAAGAGAAGGCAACCCAAATTCTGCTTCATGACTCCACAGTTACCTGGATCTGTCCTTATCCCAACCCACTCTTGTTCTGAGTTTCCTCATGTGTGCAATACAGGTGATCTTAACAAGAACAGTGGTAGCCCACCTGACAAATTTGGTGTCCAGTATTCACCCTCAGCCCCACTTGCTTTTCCTTTTCCTACCCACCACCCCTGAGCTAAATCATTCAAACCACAGCTGAGTTAGCACCTAGAGATGGATGCTGGGGATGAAGCAGTACACACAACCTGACCTTTTACAAGATAAGCCCAGCCCCACTTCTTTGTTGAGTGCCTACTGTGTTCAGATTCTCTGCTAGCAGTTTTTCTGAAGCTCCACAGCAGAGATGGCGTAAGGACTGAGCTAAGTCCAGAGCACTTTGATGTGAGGCCAGAATGGGGCACGAGTGGGACAGAGCATACATCCATCTAGGGAGTAGAAAATGGCTGGGTGATAAGGAAACCAGAGAAGGTCTGCTACTGCTGCTGAATGGGCTGGGGACCCTAAGAAGCCTTCAAGGACAAGGAATACGGTGTTAGTTATGGGATTCCAAGCACTATGCCTGATAGTGAGACCAGGAGATAGAGGGATGCTCAGAAGATTATGGCAAGGACTTGGGTAAACTAAAAGGTAAAGGAATTTGAGTGTAAGTAGTAAAGGCCTAACTAGAGTGTAAAGGACAAAAGACTAATAAAACCTTTGCACAACAAGAAGCCATCTGTTTCATTCTTCACTGCTGTACCGTGAACCACACTCTCGTCATCCTTAGAAAAAGAGCACAGAGGGTGAGAATTGGTTACAGTAGAGACCTGGGAACAGAGGACCCCACTGGTGCTCCATCCTAATACTATTGACAGAGAAGTTAGATAAAAATATTGTAGGCAATCAGACAGGGCTAGCACAAGACAGTCAGTGCAAAAGACAAAAACTAACTTCCACTTCAAAGATAATAGGTCAGCAGCTATTCTTAAGACTGAGGAATAGGTTTCACTGGGCCAGACTTGCCTGATCACTCCTGAACACCCTAGAGGATGTGTTGAGCCTATTTTGCCACAGTTTCCTTTCTGATCTGATATTCTATGAGTGGGAAGGCCATCTTAGCTCTTGAGATTTCCCATTCTCTCCTTTCCAACCTGAGAGTGATGACTCAAAGTCATGTAGTCTCAAGTCACTAAGAGTAAGAAAAGACTTCCTCTTTACAGTCTCATCTCTGATCTTTTCCTATCCCCCTCTTTCTTTCTTTCTTTCTTTCTTGCTTGCTTGCTTGCTTGCTTGCTTGCTTGCTTTCCCTCTTTCCCTCTTTCTCTCTTTCTTTTTTGGAATCATGTAAGATTAGAGAGAAAGAAACTCTGAACTATCCTAACCTTTCCAGGAACCAACAGCTTCTAAGTTAAGACCATTGAAATCGAACATTTGTCAACACCAAAGACAGGAAAGTCATCTTAGGTGAAGACAACTTGGCCTTTTATCTGTCCCTTATAGAATCTAACAAACAGTGGTTACTCTACCAGTGAGTTAAATGCTCTTAGAGCAACTGCCACTCTTAAAGCACCAGACAAGTTTCCCTATCACCTCCTGGTTAACCCCTGTTGAAGCCAATGGAATATTGACCAGACAGGCACCCAGATTCCTCTCCAGACACAAATCTCTGGTGGTGTGGAACCAGTAAAACCTGAGAGAACAACTGAGGGGTCATGGCCATGGTGAATCTCTGATAGATATCCAAAGTTTAATCAGCAGAAGTAGAGCCCAGGCAGCCTGACTGTATAACCAGCAAAACACCTTGTTACAGTTTATACATTGTGTCAACTTGAGAAGTCTAGAAGCTTAATTAAGTAAGGCAGCAACTCTACATCCTGGGGTGTAGAGCACAAGCAGTTACCTGTTCATTGTGTCAATTTGAGACTGTCAGAATTTTAACTGAGAGACTCAGCAGGGAGTCGGGTCTTATTTCATAAACATTCTCATTCTGTGCAAAGGAAGGCAAGGAGATTTATGAATGCTACACCCACCCTGGGGAGGGGGGCTGTGTACAATATAAGGGAGGAGAAGAGGCTTGCTCTGGACTCTTTTACTCTGGCTGCTTTTTTGCTTGGCTGCTGTCTTGAAGTGTTGCCCCAGTGCCATGCCACTCTGCCTTGGAGTCAGCTGATTATAGACTGAAACCCCCCAAAACTGTAAGATAAATAAACCTTTCATTCCCTAATTTTGGGTGTCAGATGTTTTGTCTCAGCAATGAGTACAAAGTAACCAAGACAGAATTTGGTACCAGAGGAGTGGGGTTGTTGCTGTGACTATTCCTGACCATATGGCTCAAGAGCCTTTGAGAATGGCTTGTAGGAAGAGTTTGCAAAGGTTCAGAGATGTTGCCTGAAAGAGTAGCCCTGGCACAGCTTAGGATATTCTGTACAGGAGATTCTGGTCAGAGCTCAGGAGACCACAAGGTTTGTAAAAAGCCTGCCAGTAAAGACCAGGCTTGGGAGGTTTCTGCTGCAAAAAAGGACTACACTGGTTGTTGGACTCCACATGATATGTGTTATGGCTTGGCAGAAAGTTTGTCTGAATTTTGCTTGTGTCCAGAGACTTTGCCTGAGACTAAGATTAAGGACAGTGGATTAATTAATCTGGCAGAAGAAATTTCGAGGCAACCTAATGTTGAAATGGTGGCATGGCTATTGTTGGGGGCTTTTAGCCAGATTTATGTTGGAAATCAAAAGTAAAGAGCCCAGCAGGATAATTTAAAATGTGAGTTTGGTCAGAAAGGAAGCTCTAGTAAAGATGTGGACTGTAAAGAAAGGGCTAAGATCTCCATTGCTGAGAAGGAACAGAATAAAAAAGATAGCTTGCAGGCATCAGGGGAAAAGCCAGTTGGTCCCCATGCTTTGCAGCCTCAAAACTGCAAAAGTGAGAGACTTTG
Source organism: Dasyprocta punctata (assembly GCA_004363535.1). Taxonomy (NCBI): domain Eukaryota; kingdom Metazoa; phylum Chordata; class Mammalia; order Rodentia; family Dasyproctidae; genus Dasyprocta; species Dasyprocta punctata. The sequence goes on along the minus strand of RJWM01007908.1, from coordinate 51,220 downwards.
CTTGGAGGAGAAAGCCTCAGAGCATCATATTTCAGAATGGCCATGCCAGGTTTCAGAATGGAGACAGCATAGAGAATCTGTTCCTCTGAATCAGGTTCAGAGTACCCAGAAATCCAGGCACTTGACCCCTACAGCCAAGAGAGAGGAGAGCCTGGCTACTGCTGCAGATTGCAGCAGACCTTGGCATTATCCATGTGGTAAAAGGGTTCTGAGATTAAAAAGGCTCCCACCTCAATTTCAGAAGGCTTGGGAGGCCAGGCAGTGTGCCCCTGAGAGGGCAGTGTGTGAAGCCATGAGTGTGAAGACAAAAGTGCAGTGGAGAACTCAGAAGTTTGGAAAAGCCAGGAACATGGACCATCTAAGGAAACCTGCAGTGAAGGAGCAAAGCCAGCCTAAGAGAGAAGCTTTGGGAGCCAAAACCATCAGAAGTGCCTTAGAGGTAGAACCACACAAGCCCTTTGGAGCTCACAATTTGCCACAGATTGTCTCAAATGGTCCACATAGAACTCCAAGATTTAATGTTTGCCCTGCTGGATTTTGGTCTTGCTTTGGTTCCAATACTTTGTATTCCCCTGTTTGTAACTTTTGGAATGGTGATGTTTATCTTGTGACTTTATATGTTGGAAGTGCTTAACCTCGTTTTCATTAGTACAGGGGGTTACAGTTAAGAGTTTGCCGTAGATCTTGGAGGAGATTTGGGAATTGGACTTTTCAGCAATGCTGAAATTGTTAGGACTTTGGCAACTCTTGCACATGGACTAAAAGCCTTTTGCATAAAGGGATGTGCATGAGTCTTTGGGGGTTCAAGGACAAAATGTTGTTTCTAATGTAATATAATGTTAATAGACTTAATGCAGGTTCTTAAGCATTGTTAAGATGTGTTACAATGTTCAAGTTACAAAATGGTAAGAATAAACATGCCTTTGAATCTGGAGACTAATTTAAAGAAATGTGTTTGGTTGCCAAGTTGACAAGGGGTGGATTGTTATGGTTTATACATTATGTCAACTTGAGGAGTCTAGAGGCTTAATTAAGTAAGGCAGCAGCTCTACATCCTGGGGTGTAGAGCACAAGCAGTTACCTGTTCATTGTGTCAATCTGAGAAGGTCAGAAGTTTAACTGAGAGACTCAGCAGGGAGCCAGGGATCTTACTTTGTAAACATCCTCATCCTATGCAAAGGAAGGCAAGGAGATTTGTGAATGCTACACCCACCCGGGGGTGGGGGTGTCCTGTGTACAATATAAGGGAGGAGAAGAGGCTTGCTCTGGCCTCTTTTACTGTGGCTGCTTTTTTGCTTGGCTGCTGCCTTGAAGTGTTGCCCCAGTGCCATGCCACCCTGCCTTGGAGCCAGCTAATTATGGACTGAAACCTCTAAAAACTGTAAGATAAATAAACCTTTCCTTCCCCAATTTTGGGTGCCAGGTGTTTTGTCTCAGCAACAAGTGAAAAGTAACCAAGACATACCTCCACTTATATACTGTCCCTATCTGCACATCTGTCTTGGTTACTTTTCACTCGTTGCTGAGACAAAACACCTGGCACCCAAAACTGGGGAAGGAAAGTTTTATTTAGCTTGCAGTTTTTGGAGGTTTCAGTCCACAATCAGCTGGCTCCAAGACAGGGTGGCATGGCACAGGAACAACACTTCAAGGCAGCAGTGGAGCAAAAGCAGCCACAGTAAAAGGAGGAAGAACAAGCCTCTTCTCCTCCCTTATATAGTACACAAGACACCCTCCCAGGGTGGGTGAAGCTTCACAAACATCCTTGCCTTCCTTGCACAGGATGAGGATGTTTACAAAGTAAGACCCCTGGCTCCCTCCTGAGTCTCTCAGTTAAACTTCTGACCTTCTCAAATTGTAACAATGACCAGGTAACTGTGCTCTACACCCCAGGATGTAGAGCTGCTAAGTTACTTAATTAAGCTGCTAGATTTCTCAAGTTGACACAATGTATAAACCCTAACAACATCTCAATGAGGTGACACATAACTCTCTTAGAAGTTTTCTAGTATCTTCTGTCCTAGAATGACAGAAGTATTCATTAAGAGTTGAACTACAGTTTTGGAGTTTTTGCTCTCTGCTTGTGAGTTAGAAACCCCACTTTTTCTCAAACTCACTGACAGTTAACTTTAGAACTCCCAGATTATGTGAACCACCTTATCATTAGACTGCCCCTCTTTTTACAAGGTCTGGCTGAGGCAGCATGCAACAACTGTTTGCCTTTTATGGAGGAGGAAGGATAGTGATTTTATACTTGTGCCTTGTACATGCTAAGAGTAAAAAAACAGTTTTAATCAGCGTTTCTCATCTTTCAAGAGTTGTAAAAAAACTGATAAATGTGCTCTTACTAATGTAAGTTGTGATTGCTGGGCAATGGATATAAATTTAACCTGTGAGCTTCAGAGACACGGAAATTTTAAAATGGATTTTAAGTCTGAGAAGAGTTGTAATCACTGCCAATTTGTCCTTTGGTCTAGTTCGTTAACCCCCTTCCAAAGAATTAGAAAACACTGATTTAGGTCTCTTAATTATTATTTCAGTTTTGCTAGCAGTAACTCCTTCTTTAAACTTGACTGGTACAACTGGAATCAACTGTAGCATGTGCTTTTGGAAACACCTGATAGAGTTAGGAGTATGAGTTTCCAGGGAAGATAGGGTCAAGAGTTGGTAAAGATGGTTAGTCTGATCCAACCTATCTCTACTGTCCAGATGCCAGGTTTAGAGTAAGTCAGTTTGAGGGACACCTTAAGAATATAGAAATCAGGCTCTTCACCCTCACCCAGAGGACCTCAGCAGTTAAAGGGAGCCTAGGCCACCCCTCCCCCATACCCAGATAACCTCAACAGTTGAGGAGAGCCTCAGCCACCTCTAGTCCTTGCCTGGATGATCTCAGCAGCCAAGGATAGCCTCTGCCACCCTTCCCCTCCCCACACACAGATGACCTCAGCACCCAATGCGACCATAAGTAAGCCCTTCCACCACCTGCAGTACCTTGGTCCACATGGGCTACTCTGCAGGACCCAGCAACTGGGTGAATGTCAACCACACATTAGGACCTTAAGACACACACAATGGACAGTTGAGATTAGCAGGATTCAAAGACCAAAATGATAACCAAGAGGTGAAAATGACATAACAAAAAAGCGAAATGCAATCTCAAACCCTCAGCACATCTGGACAAGTACCAGAGACATCAAAAGAGAGGACATTAGAAGTCACACACCTGAAATTTCTGAAAAGATAGCAAGTAAAGTAAAGAAACAAATCCATGAGGCTATAGAGAAAACCAGATAAAAAATAATCTCTAAGGAAAGAACAGAAATGACAACCTTAATGAAGGAGTTGTTCAGCACAGCTAGAGAAGACATAGATAAAAAAAAGTACAGGAACGTAGGCAAATGATGGAAACCTTGAATGAAAAATGCAGGAAAGCAATAGAATGCATGAAACAAATTCAAAGAGATAGTTGGGAAATTAAAAATTCCATTAAAAGCTGGCAAAACTGTTTGAATGAAACTGAAGATAGACTTTCAGACCTTGAAGACAGGCCCACAGCTAGCAATCTCAAAAGGAAAGAACTTTTAAAAATAACAAGGAGCCATGAAAAAACAATTCAACAGCTCCAAGATTATGCACAGAAAAACAATATATGACTGACAGATGTAAATGAAAGTGTAGGAGTCAATGTAAATAACATAAAAAACTATTTGCAGAAGTAATAGAAGAAAATTTCCCAAGCATGGGTAAAGAACCTGAAATACAGGTAAGTGAGGCATCTAGAACTCCAAACAGCCATGACCAAAATAAAACTACACCTAGACATATAATAATCAAGATCCAAGAAATTCAGCATAAAACAGAAACTAAAAGCTGTTAGAGAAAAGAAACAGATCACCTATCAAGGAAAGTCCATGACAATCACAGCTGACTTCTCAACATAAACCCTTAAGTCAAGAAGAGCTTGGATAGAAGTATTTCAAGCCCTAAAAGTAAACAACTTTCAACCCAGATTGATGTACCCTGAAAAATTATCTTTCAAAATTATTGGAGAAATAAGATACTTCCATGACAAAGAACAAATGAAGAAATTCATGCCCACCAAAGGAACCCTACGAAGAGTATTGAAAGACAGTCTAGATTAAGATAAAAATGACTACAATTCACAGAAAAACAACAGAAAGAAACCACCAGGCAGGGAAAGAAATTAAACAAAACAGAAAAGCAGGGAACCAACAACAGGAAAACAACATGACAAAGATAGGCCAGTACTTATCAATTATAAATATGTAAATGGCCTCAATTCACCAATTAAAATAAATAGATTGGCAGAAAGGATCAAGAACCAGAATGCAACAATACACTGTATACAAAAAACACATCTAACTCAAAAAGAAATTCATAGACTGAGAGTCAAAGGAACCCAGAGAAAAGCAGGAGTAGCTATTCTGTTTGCAGATAATGTAAACTTCAAACCAAAAATGATCAAAAAAGGTAAAGAAGATCACTACATACTTCTTAGGAAAAAATTCAAGAGGAAGAGATAATCATAAATATATATGCACATAATACAGGAGCACTCAACTATATAAGACACATACTAATAGACATGAAAAATCAAATACGCAACAACACAGTTGGAAGTAGAGAACTTAATGCACCATTTGCACGAAAAGATAGAACACCTAGAAAAAAAGTCAGCAAAGAAAGAACAGAACTGGATCAAACCTGTGAGCAAATGGACTTACTAGATGTTTACAGAGTGTTCCATCCAACAATATCAGAATACACATTCTTCTCAGCTGCAAATGGTAGGTTCTCTAAAATAGACCACATATTAGCACATAGAACATGATTAAGTAAATGCAAAGGAATTGAAATTATCTGAGGCATATTATCTGATCATAGTACAATAAAATTGGAAATTAGTAGCAAAAGAAACTGCAAAAGCTACATAAACACATGTAAATCAAATAGCACCCAACTGAGCAACCAATAAGTCACAGATCAAGTTAAAGGAGAAATTAAACAATATCTACAATTCAGTGAAAATGAAGATACAACATACTGGAACCTGTGGGGCACAATGAAAATGGCCCTGAGAGGATAATGTATAGCAATGAATTCTCACATCAGGAAAACAGAAAGAGAACAAATAAACAACCTAGTACTGAACCTCAAACTTCTACAAAAAGAAGAGCAAATCAAGAGCAAAACTCATAGAAGGGAGGAAAATATAAAGATTAGAGCAGAAATTAATGTAATTGAGACTAAGAAAACAATACAATGAATTAATGAATTGAAGAGTAGGTTCTTTGAGAGAATAAACAAAATTGATAAACCACAGCCAACCTTATCAAGAAAAGGAAAAAAGTCTCAAATTCATGCAATGAGGAATGAAAATGGTGAAATCACTACAGATTCTGTGGAAACTCAGAAGATCATTAATACTTACTTCAAAATTCTTCACTTTCATAGGCTGGAAAACACAGAATAAATAGATAGATTCCTAGAAATGTATGAATTGCCAAAGCTATATCAAGAAGATATAAAAACTTTGAATAATTCAATATTAGTTACTGAAATTCAAAATGTAATTAAAAACTTACCAATGAATAAAAGCCCAGGTCTTGATGGATTTATGTCTGAATTCTACAAGAAATTTAGAGAACACCAATACTCTCCAAACCCTTACTGAAATTTAAAGAGAAGCAATTCTCCCTAATTCATTCCTGACCACAAGTATTACTCTGATACCACAACCAGAAAAAGATGCAATCAAAAATGAGAACTACGGGCCAATCTCCCTAATTAACATAGATGCAAAAATCCTCAAAAAAATACTGGCAAACAGAATGCAGCAAATCATTAAGAAGATTATATACCATCACCAAGTGGAATTCATCCCAGGGATACAGCAATGGTTCAACATAAACAAATCAATAAACGTAATACACTATCAACAGAGCCAAAGATGAAAATCACATGATAATCTCAACAGATGCAGAAAAAGCTTTTCATAAAGGACAACACTCATTCATGATAAAAATCATGTAGAAAATCAGAACAGATAGTCTCTACCTCAATCTTATAAAAGACATGTATGACAAACCAACAGCCAACATCATACTAAATGGACAAATACTGAAACCTTTTACTCTAAAATCAGGAACAAGAGGAGGATGCCCACTATCACCACTCCTATTCAGTATAGTTCTGTAAACATTAGCAGAGCAATTAAACAAGAGAGAGAACTAAAATAAATAAGGATAGAAAAGGAAGAAGCGAAATTTTCATTTTTTGTCAATAACATGATACTCTATGTAGAAGACCCCAAAACCTCCACCAAAAGACTACTAGAGTTGATAAGCCAATTCAGCAGCATAGCTGAATGCAAAGTCAATACTAAAATAATCAATAGCATTTTTGTATACAAGCAGCAAACACACTGAGTGAGAAATAAAGCAATAGTATCCAAAAAATGAAATACTTAGGAGTCAATCTAACAAAGATGTAAAAGATCTATATATTAAAAACTATAGTACTCTGGAAAAGGAGATTGAAGAGGATATGAAAAACTGTGAAGATACCCTTGCTCCTGGATAGGAAGAACCAACACTGTGAAAATGTCCATAATCCTCAAACTGTTACACAGATTTAACACAATCCCAATTATAATACCATTAGCATACCTCATGGATCCAGAGAAAACATTCCTAAAATTCCTTTGGAAATGGAAGACACCTAGAATAGCAACGGTAATCCTGGGTAACAAAGGCAAGGCGGGAGGCCTCACAATCCCTGACTTGAAATTATACTACAAAGCTACTGTGAATGTAGCATATTACTGGGAAAAAAGAAAGAAAGAAAGAAAAATAACTCCAAACACACTCAGCTGCCTTATCTTTGACAAAGTTGCCAAACATGTTCACTGGAAGAAAGATAGTCTCTTTAATAAATGGTCCTGGAAAAAGTGGCTTCCCACATGCTGAAGACTAAAACTTGACCCAATGCACTAAACTAAAGTCAATAAGAATCAAAGATCTAAATATTAAGACAGAAACACTAAATCTACTGGAACACAAGGTAGGTAGAAATCTTGAAGACATAGGAGTAGGCAAAGAGTTCATGAAAAAATGCAAACAGCACAGAAAATACTTCAAAGAATGAAAAAATGGAATCTCATCTTATGAAAAATTTTTTGCACATCAAAAGAAATCACCAACAGAGTGAAAAGAAAACCCACAGAATAGGAAATATTTTTAGCCAACTGTCCCTCAGACAAAGGATTTCCATCTAGAACATATAGAGAACTGAAAAATGTCAAGCCCCTCAAATTCAAAGACCCAAACCAAAAATAGTCATCTGAAATGAATGTGCAATTCTCAGGTGAAGAAACACAAACGGCAAATAAATACCTGAAGAAATGTTCAATTTCACTGATCATGAGAGAAATGCAAATTGAAACAACACTGAGATTTTCATCTCCTTCCAGAAAGAATGGCTATCATCAAGAAAAGGAACTCTGTGGGGAAAAAGGAACACTTCTCCAAGGTTAGTGGGAGTGTAAACTAGTGCAACCACTGTGGAAATCAGTGTGGAGAATCCTCAAAAAGCTAGAATTGGAGGTCCTATTCAATTCAGTTATTTCACTTCTGGATATTTTCCCAGAAGAACTGAAAATATCATGCCACAGTGATATATGTGCACCCCTGTTTATAACAGCACAATTTGTAAGAGCTAAACCTTGGAATCATCCCAAATGCCCATCAACCATGGAATGGATAAAAAAGATGTGCTATTTTTATTCAATGGAGTATTACTCAGCTATAAAGAAGGATGAACTTGAGTGTTTTGCAGGTAACTGAGTGAAATTTGAGACGAAAGTCATAAATGAAATAAATCAGACTCACATATGTAAATATCATATTGTTTCCATAAAAAAACAGAAAGAGTAAATAAAAAATGTACAATAGATACTGTGAAAATGAAAGGGAAAGAAAGTGCTTAAAAAGAAAGAACAACTGGGATAGGGAAAAGGAGAAAAGGACAAAGGAAAAAGGTTATATGCATATATGTATACATATATCTGTGAGTGTATATATGTATACAAGATAGATAACTATGCTGCTAATCTCTGTTCATCAAAAAGTTTTTGTTTTCACTGATTATTTGATCATATTTTATGCCTAATGTTGTAATCTGAGCAACTACTTTGTAGATAACAAAATGCGATATAACTAAGGTATTAATTTCCTATTACTTTGTTTTGAAATTCTGTATCCTTTTGTTTTTAAAATAAAAAAGAATATATAAATCAAGTAAAAATTGAAGAGATGCCAATTCTATCTTTTGCATTAAGATGAGAGGTTCAATATCAAAATGTCTTACTCTTTTAGAATATATTCTTAAACACTAAAAAATGTTCAAATCTTACATATTAAAAACACAGTTTAATATTTTTCTGCACCTACACATGACCTGCCAATTCCCAGAGTTAAAATAATATCACAGGAAAATATTGATTGTGATACTATTTCACAACTAGAATTGTACTGTAAGAAAGAGGGAAAATGATCAAAATTACCTTAGGTTCAGATTTCCTTTACATTAAGACAAAATTGATACTTGTGTTCAAAATGTAAATGTAAGCCACAAGAAAACCTCTGGCCCATAATGCATCCAGCATCACTGAGCCTAAGGTTTCTCACCCTTGTTATTTGGACCCTGAGTACAAGGTTTCCAAGGCAACCTTGATCAAAGCCTCATCCAATATTGCCAAACCTTAGGTTTCCCCTATTTGCTCTTTGGAATCTGAGGTCCCTCTCCTTGACCTTGAGTCTAAGGGTGGGGCTTCTAAGGTGGCCATAAGTAAAGCCTTTACTGGACTATATCCATGCACAACAGATTTTGCTCGAGTCCTTTAAGGACAATAATCCTTACAGGAAGAAAATGACAGATGTAGACATACTTGTGTCCATGTGTCCTTTTGTCTCAGTGACTTCAAACAAATCAAACAAGATCTAAAGTTTTCAGATGATCCTGATAAGTACATTGAGGTCTTTGGGTTAGTTATTCAGACTGATGAGCTAGAGTAGAAAGATTTAATAGTATTCTAAAATCAATCATTGTCTTCTAATGAGAGAAATACAACTTGCTATTACATTCAGGATTGAATATCATATTGTTTACTTTAGACAGCCAGAAGTCAGGCAGCCAGGGCAACAGCTGGTTCCTATTAGAGCCCAAGCAGTCCCTACACAGTATCCCTCCTGACCTACCAACCATACAGGATTTTAGAATAGGAGATGACTTTGGACATGTATCCTTGAAGGTCTAAGAAAGATGAAACCTAAACTTTTCAATTATTTTAAATTGTCAGATATTCATTATAAAAGAACAGAACCCTTCTGCCTTCCTTGACAAGAGGAAAAGTAAAGCAAGAGATTGTAAAACATACATCCCTGGCTCCAATTTGATACAAAGACAGATTATTCTTAAAGAAAAATTTATTAGCCAGTCAGCCTCAGATATTAGGCAGCAGCTACAAAAGATGACTTTTGCTCCAGATAGCTCACTTGATACTTTAGCAAAAACTCCCTTCTCAATATTTTATAATCTAGAACAAGAAAAAGTGACTGCCTTGATTGCAGCCTTAAAAAGAATTTACCCTATGCTTGATGACTACATTCACTTGATACCTGTATAGAAAGCCAGGCCACTGTAAAAGGGATTGTCAGAGCAGGGAGGCAGCCACCATGGGGAACGGGAAGAGTCAGGAGGCTGAACCATTCCTTCCTGTGAGCCAGGTGTGGATGCTGTGGGGAGCAAGAGGTGAATCAAAAAGCCAAAAAATGCCTTCCGGTGAGTCAGGAGCAGCCATCATGGGAAGCAGGAAGAAAATCAAGAGGCCAACCCAGGCTTTCCCATGAAGTAGGGCCAGTCACCATAAGGAGTGAGAAGAGAGTCAAGGGGCCAAGCCATGTTTCCTGTGAGCTAGCTGGATACAAAGTCAGCATTCAAGAATTAATAGCATTCCTGTACACAAACAACAAACTCACTTGTCGCGCGCTTGTCCCGGCCGGCAGGAAAACACACGACTCCGTGTAGCAGTAGGCAAGCTTTAATCGTCCCCGGAGAGGTACGCCCGAGAAGCCTCACACGCGTCCGTCCATGACGGCTCCTTCCGTGCTTCTCCCGCCGCGCAGGGCGGGAACCCACATAAATACCGTCTCATCCTCCAATCAGATCGTCTCGGGGG
>RJWM01007908.1:0-40862 GCA_004363535.1 Dasyprocta punctata | reverse complement strand
AAATACTTAGGAATCAATCTAACAATGGAAGTGAAAGATCTATACCCTGAAAATTATGGTACACCAAAAAAAGAAATTTAAGAGGATCTCAGAAAACAGAAAGACATGCTTTGCTCATGGATAGGAAGAACAAACATTGTGAGAATGACCATTTTCCAAAAATTGTTATACAGATTTAATGCAATTCCAATCAAAATAACATTAGCATACCTCACAGATCTAGAGAAATCTTTCCTGCAATTCATCTGGAACCAGCAGAGACCTAGAATATCAAAAGCAATTCTGGGCAACAAAGGCAAGGCAGGAGGACTCACAATCCCTGATTTGAAGTTATACTACAAAGCTACTGTGATAAAATCAGCATGGTACTGGAATAAACAGACCTGAAGATCAATGGAATAGATTAGAAGATATAGCCACAGCTACAAACACACTTAGCCAACTTATCTTCAACAAAGGGGCCAAAATGCCAGAGACTTAAACTAGACCCAAGCCTATCACCATGCAGTAAACTAAAATCAAAATGGATCAAAGATCTAAATATTAAAACAGAAACAATAAATCTGCTCAAAGACAAAGTAGGTAGAAATCTTGAAGACATAGGGGTAGGCAGAGAATTCATGAACAAAAATCAAACTGCATTGGAAATACTTCCTAGAATCAACAACTGAGATCTCATCTTATTAAAAAGTTTTTGCATGACAAAGGAAATGTCCAACAGAGTGAAAAGAAAACTACGAATTGGGAAAAAATTCTTAGTTAACTGTCCCTCAGATGAAGGACTTCTATCTACAATATATAAACCATTATAAAAAATCAGGCCTTGGAAATTCAAAGGTCCAATCCAAAGAGGGGCATCTGAGATGAATACACACTTCTCAGCTGAATAAATACATGAAAAAATGTTCAGCATCATTGGTCATTTAAGAAATGCAAATTAAAACAACACCAAGATTTCATCTTCTTCCAGAAAGAATAGCTGTCATCAAGAAACCAATCAATGACAAATGTTGGTGAGGCTGTAGGGAAAAAGGAACTCTTCTCCATGGTTAGTGGTAGCATAGTACAACCACTGTGGAAATCAGAGTGGAGGTTCCTCGAAAAACTGAGATTGGAGGGCCCATTTGATTCAGCTATCCTGCTTCTGGGCATAATCCTAGAAGAACTGAAAACATCATACCACAGTGATGTATTTGCACCCATGTTTATAGCACCACAATTTTTAATAGTCAAATCTTGGAAACAACCCAAATGCTAATCACCTGAGGAAATGATAAAAAAAGTTGTGGTGTTTTTATACAATGGATTACTACTCAGCTATAAAGAAGGATCACACTGAGGCTTTTATAGGTAAATGGATACAATTTGAGACCATACTCATAAGTGAAATAAATCAAACTCACATGTGTAAATACCATATTGCCTTCCTAGTTTAAGGAACTGAAAGAGTAAATAAGATACAAAATTTTCAATAAATATTGTGAACAGGTAAGAAACTGCTTAATGGGGAAAAATAACTCAGATGGGGAAAAGGAGAAAAGAAGGTAATGAAAAAATACATAAATTTTTATATATACACTTAAGATAGCTAAGATGATTGTACCACTAACTCTATTAGTTCTTGGAACAAAACATTTGACAACCAAAGGATTAGATCAATGTTGCATGTCTATATCTGATAATCTGAGCAACTCTTTTGAAGATAACTGTGCAAAATAACAACCTTTGCTATGTTCCTACCACCTTGTTTTGAAAGCCTATATTGTTATTGAGTTTTCTGTTATTGCTATTTATTTGTCTCTTTTGTTTCTTGTTTTTCTTGTGTTTTTTTGTTTTGTTTTGTTTTTTCCCTCTAATACAGAAAAAATAGATGTACATGTATAGAATTATACATGCCTGGAATTTCTCCTAAAGAGTTTACAAGAATCAATTTTATTACACATGATGATATGAATAGCTATTTTGAAGAAAATGAGACACCATGGTAGCCATTGCTGATTTCCTATCATCTTGTTTTGAAGTCCTATAATGCTTTTATTTTTGTTTTGATTGGTTCTAGTCTGTTTTCTATCATTTGATGTGTGAGGGTATGGACAGTTATTTTGAAGAGAACAAGAGACATTACAGTAGCCGTTGTTGATTTTCCCACTGTCTGATTGTAAAGGCCTGTAATGTTTTCATTCTTTTGTTTTTATCGGTTTTATACTATTTTGTTTTGTTTGAATCCATTGTTTGTGAAGGTATGGACAACTATTTTGAAGAAAGCAAGAGACATTATAGTAGCCACTGTTGATTTCCTGTTGTCATGTTTTGAAATCCTGTGTGGTTTGCATTGTTCTGTTCTGATCTGCTTTGTTCTGCTTTGTTCTGTTTTATTCTCTTTAAAACAAAAAAAAAAAGAAGAGTAACTCTCCCTGTCCACATAAAACATGGTCTGTTTTGGAGGAAGTTAGGCTGAGATGATAATAACTGAAGCAAAAAAAAAAATAACTTAATGCAATGCAATGCTTATAATATTTGATTGACTTTCCAGGCCTAAAGCTGGTAGTCTGAGCATCTGTTTGTAGGATAACAATATTCATCATAGCAACTGTGGGGGATTTCCTTCTGTCTTGTTTTGGAAATCCAATGTTTTATTCCATTTTACAATTTTGTTTTATTCCTGTATCTGGTAACCTGAGCAACTATTTTGATGATAACAATATTCAATATAGCAACCATTGTTAAATTCCTATCATCTTGTTTTGAAAACCTATATAGCTATTGTTTTTCTTTGTTGTTGTTGTCATCATTTTGATTTTGTTGTTGTTTTTGACTTGCTTTCTTCTTGGTTTTTCTGTCATTTCTTTTTCTCTTCAAAATAGAATTTAAAAAAATAGAGGGACTGCCACAAATGACTCCCCGAGCAAAAGTGAAAACTAAGGTGTCAGAATGGCCTCTGAGACAAAGGCCTCAGGAATCAAACCCATCTTTCCATCTGGTCCAGCAAGACTCAAGGCAATCTCTCCCTTCTTCCTCTGGCCAGACCGCCATCTCCATGGAGGAGGCCTGGGTAATCACGACTACAGAGGGAAAATAAACCAGCCTATTGCAGGACACTGGCATGTATCTCTCCATCCTTCTTTTCATCTCTGGCCTTCCTTCCAGCCTCATACTTCAGAAAAAGCAGTCACTAAAGAGGAGGTAACTTGCTATTTCTCACAACCCTTAAACTATGTTATGGTTTGTTTTTGGTTGGCCCCCCCCAAAGCCCTATGCAGTCATGGAGGCAGCTGAATCTAGCATTTGTGATTGATTGATTATCTAGTGCTGAGATTGGGTGTATGAGTGCTGCACCCACCCAGGGGCAGGTAGCTGGCATACAATATAGGGGAGGGAAGGAGTTATGCTCTTCCCTTTTTTCTCCTTTTGCCTTTTTTACTCTTATCCTTGTGGTTGCCATGAATGGCTTTCCCTTAACCAGGCCACCCTGCCTTTGAGCCTTTTAAGTATGGGTTGAAACCTCCAAAAATTGTAAGCTAAATAAACCTTTTCTTCCTTCATTTTGGGCACCAAGTATTTTGTCTCAGCAACAACACAAAAGTAACTAAGACAGGCTATAACTGAGCCAGCTTTCTCTTCTCCCATTCCTTTTTGATTATGCCTGGAAGTCCAGTTTCCCTCCTGGGGAGAGAGATCTTATCTTGTTTAAATACTGTAATATACATAAACTCAGGTCAAGTACACTGACTCCCCATTATGGATGTGGAGGACTACCAGGACAGTTCTCCTTGAAAGAAGAGCATTTGTCTACATTTTGGCTAAACCTGGTCCTAATTCCTTGTATTGATATGTACAGAGCTAGGTAGGATATTTCTTTACACCCTCAATTGGCTTTAAGCATTGCAAATGGTTTTAGCTGAGGTGAGGATCTGAAGCCTCTGAAGCAATGTGACAGTCAGTGATTCCTTGCCTATAACTTCCAGCTAGAATGCATGAGCTAAACTGAATGACACTATGCTGTTGGCTGAGAATGGGGTTTCAGAAAGTACCCATAATGTCTGAGACATGAAGGCTAGATGTCAAAGCTGAAGCATTGACCCCAAAACACAAGATCATTTCTCAAACTGTGTTACGCTATTACTCTTTCTGCTTACCTCTCTCTGCATTTTAAAGAGACTCTATTGTGCCTCCTGCCTAGCCCAGCTCACTGTACTCATGTACTTTCTGCCATTATCACAGTCACTCATCCCTGAGTCACTCCCTTCTTCATGAATTAATAAAACTAGAGTTCAGTCCTGAGTTGAGGCCTTTGTTCTGATTATCCATTGTTCTAACTGGACTTAGGACCACTTTGGCTCCCCACAACTACATATATGTATGTCAATTTATTCTTACTGTGGGTTGCACTGGAAGTGTAGGTTAAAATTACTTACTAAATGGGTTCCAATAACTTTTCCCTGGAACTACAAATTTGGATTCCTCCAGACCCTGACAAAGCTGGAAGAGCAGGTTCTCATTAATTGAGACAAAAAATAAATCCTGAAGTATGGGCATTCTACATTGTCTTCATTGTGCATTGAGGCCACAATCATCAAAAATGTAGAAAAACAAATGTGATCCTAAAAGGACAGTTTTGCAAAATGGCTCTAAAAACCACCTACAATTGGCCTCACTTGCTACTTTTAGCACTTATTAAAATAAAAAATACACCCCAAATTCTAGGTCTCAGTCCATTGAAAATGCTTTATGAATGTCCTTCTCTTAGTAATGATTTTCTCTTTGATAGAAAAACAGATCTTATTAAAGATGTCACCTCACTGGCCAAATTCCAACAGCTAAAAACGTTCAGTTTGGAGAGTAGGAAAATCCTACATTCCAACCCAGAGATTTAGTACTGGTAAAGTCTCCTCCCTCATCATCCCTTACCCTAGGGCCAATTTGGGAAGGTCCATACACCACGATCCTGCATGAGGTGTCAAGGTAGCAGGCCTGGACTCCTGGATACACCTTACTCAATCAAGCCCCGGGAACCAGAAAGTTCTGCTGAGTATGAACAACCAAATACTCCTGTAAACCTGTAAAAGACTTTAAAAATTCCTGTTCAAAAAAACCCAAAGTCTTCAGATAAGAGTAAAATGTTACTCTTAGCCCTTTTACTAATTACTTAACCATTTAAAGGAGAGTGCAGTTGCTTTCTAATATGAGCACAGGAATATACAGAGTTGTTAGAACAAACGTCTTGCTAGATATGTGACCTGCTCCCTTTGTCAAGTACATCAGAGCTTCCTTAGAGGGTATCCTCACTTCAAGGAGAAGATTAAAATAAGTTATAAGACTACATTAATGAGACACAAAAAAGTTTAGTGGTTCATACTTTAGTCCATTGGAACAAGGTAACAGTAAACTTCACCCTTAAGAGTCCTGGATATAATCAATTTTTTTCTCATAATGCCATAAACCTCTCTACAGGTACTAATAAAACCCCTATTAAGTAAGATTAAGGGTCCAATCATGAGAGCCAACAATCATAGATATAAAAATAACTACTTTCAGAAAAATGGCTACTTTTAAATATCAGACAGTGATATGTGGTTAACTCCAACTACATGACAACTTAGTAAGTCCTCCTTATGTTGAAAACAACAAAAATCACTCTTATTCTCATTGTTCTTACTAATAAATACTTGGTATGGACACTTCCTGAGCAATATATGCACATGATAACTTTATAGGTCAAAGACTGGTTTGCAACAGACTAGTTTTAACCACCCCAGAATTAGATGGGAAGCCCCCAGTGGCACTCATAGGTCCTGTAGAACTAATTTGTGGCCCTAGCTGTCTCCTGGATAGATAAGAATATGCATGCTTATATTTGCATGATTACAAGGTAAGAGTGTTAAAAATACCAACAAAGCTGAAAAACTACCCCATCCATGCCATCAATGATCTAAAAGTGTTTCACTGGTATGATCATTTGGGTTCTATCTTTGTTCCTTCCCTAGGATTAGTGAATGTTATGCAACATATTGAGGCCTTGACTAACTATACTCATTGGACCTTAAATGACACCTCGATCACTCCCTCTCTCTCCTGAACAAAGAAGTAAAATTAATGAGGCAAGGTATCTCCCAAAAGTTGATAGCATTAAACATTCTAACAGCAGCACAAGTGGATTTACAATTATAAAAGCTAAATGTTTGTGCAATTATAGAGGCTAAATGCTATGTACATTCCTAATCCTTCCAGTGACATCTTGATGGCCATTCAAGATAATAACTGATTGGTTATGACACATTAGATTCTAAACTTCTCTGGACCTTCTCTTTACCTTCTTGGTGAGAGGTTATTATTGGCTTCTCCTGGTAAAGACATTTATTGCTTATATTAATAACAGTTTTGCTGAACTTTGGCCTTGTCTCCTCCCAGTGTAAAGTTATATGCCTACCCAAAATGAGAATGTATCATGCTCATCAAGTGCCTTTGGATAAACCCTGTGGAGAATATCTCTGACTGCCAATCACAGTGATGACCACCCCTTCAGCCGAAACAGTCATTATGTCTTGCTCCTTCATGGCAGTTAGAGATAGTTCTTCAGAGGGAGGGGCATATTATAGACAGCTAAATTAGGTAAAAATATTATAGGCAGTGAGACAGTGCTAGGCCCTATAGAGAGTCAGAGTAAAAGATAAAAACTCACTACAACTGTGTCTAGAGCACATATGTTGGAGTACAGGCCTCAAGATAAAGATAAAATGACCAGTCCTACCTACTTCCCCAAGAGATAAGTGATGCACCTGGTCCAATGAAGTCTAGATCAACATTAGTCATTTTGATAGGTGAACAAGGCCCTCAAACCAATTCCTCCCTGTAAAATTCCTTGTTCTTTCCATGTACACTTGCTATGTGACTTCCTTCCCCATTGATCAATATTACCTAAGTGACTATACTTATAATCATATTTGTTGATCATTGCTTTAAGCCATGTGTACCCAACTCATGGTTTTGCTCTATAAAACTTTCTTTGAGAAGTGAGCTCATGGATAATCCACTTTCTGGATTCCCTCCTGTCTTTCTGTCAAGCAGGAGTGTTCTCTCTCTCTCTCTCTCTCTCTCTCTCTCTCTCTCTCTCTCTCAATAAATGTTTATTACTCTTAACCTCTGTTGTTTTTTGGAGTTCTTTGTTTTTTATTTTGGAGGACTTTATATTAACTCAGTGTTTCAGAAATCGATCAGCTTGACAGTTATACTATTTCCCCTATATCATTTAGAAGTCTGATATTAGTCCTATGTCACTAAGACTAGCAAGTTCAAGGAAGTCACAGGATAGAAAGCTGCATGCCTTCCAAACCAAAAAATGTAGAGTGATCAGAACTGTTATAGTTTGAATCTAGATGTCTCCCCCACCCAGATTCTCATGCAGTTTTAGAAACTTTTTCAGAGGTAACTGAATCTAGAGTGTGTGCTTCATGGTGCAATTCTAGAATTCAATTGTTTGGGTTGAAGGTGGGTGATTATTGGATCAGTTCTCTGATTGGATTAACACCACCCTAATCCCAGTAGACTGAGTACAACATAAGGGACAGAAAGGGTCTTGCCTTCCTTGGTGCATTTGCTGCCTTCTGCAACCCTGAACTGTTGCCCCACTGCAATGCGCCACTCTACCTTGGAGCCAGCCAATTACGAATGGAACCTCTACAAACCGTGAGCCAAATAAACCTTTCTCCATTTAATTTTGGTTGTTGGGTATTTTATCTAAGCAATGAGAAAAGTAACTAATACAAAAACTCATTGTGGGCCTGTGTGTGGCACTGGCAGCAAGGATACAAAGTAAGCCACATGTTTGGGTTCTGTGGCTCAGCCTCAGTACAGAGTAGGGGATCCCTCTCCCCACATGTTCTGGGCTAACCCAGGCTTCATTTGTGGCCAACTGTATGCTCACCTGTGTGGGCTGCAGGTTGTCTGGGCATGTTGCCATGGGGATCCTTTGAGCCAGCACCCTGTATGTCTCTCAGGAAGGACACATGGAAAGTCCTTTTCCCTCGTATGATGGTTTAGTCCCGAGGCACACAACCTAGGGTCCGGTGGCACGTAGGTAGCATGGTCTCTCAGGGTATTTCCACCCCTACCTCCATCACTTGCTAGCACTAGGACTTTGCATACTCATGTGAAGTCTCAGAGCTTCAGTTTTCTCCACTTAAGAAATGGGAATGATAATCTCACAGAGGCCTTGCATGGAGGTTGAGATGAGACCATGTCAAGTACCAGTAGTGAAAGGCAGCAAGAGAATACAGAGACTAGGAGGACATTAGGCAGGATACTTATTGTGCTACATGTCCATATAGTCCACATTCTTTTCTGTCCCACTTTCACTCTCAATCATTTTCCAAACTCCAGTGGGCACCTAAAACCCTTGCAATACAACAATGGTGATTATTTCAATTTGACTATCAATATTATCATTGTTATTGTTGCTATTGTTACTAACTAAGGAAATTCACAGTGCACAGGGCCCCCAGAGGGTGACTAGAATTCTCAGGCCAGGCCCTGACTCAGCCCTTCCTAGCAGGGAGAAGTGTGACCCATCCTTGCTTGCTTCAATGCCAGTACCTTTCTTGTGCTTATCTAGATTCAAACTACTGGGCCATGGAGAGCTAGGAACTGCTGACAGCTGGCCAGTGGAGACCCTTGTCTGGGAAATGTTGTACCCAGACTGTGACTGATATAGGTCCTAATGGTCTCATTGGTGGAATGGGCACAGATCCCCCTTCTGACAGGTGCCCCAGATGCAATATTTGTGGGTTATAGCCCAAGAGGGAAGCCAAAATAGGAAGGCACACCTTCTGGTAGTCACCTGATTCCTCATAGCTATTGTTACCCATATATCTGGAACTTTACTCCCATCCTTGGATATCTGCTTAACCCAGAAGTCTGGTTTCTGGTAGAATCACAGGCCGTATCTCTAATTGGATCCTTCCAGATGAGCTAGAGGGAGGATTTCAAATCTTTGGAGTTTCTTTGTCAACAATAACTTTTTGCACAAGCCCATAGGTTCAGGCATTTAATCAATAGTCTACTGAGCTAGGGAATAGAGTCTAGAAGGAAAAAGCATGGGCCCTTGAAGGCCAGTGGCCAATTCTGAAGGTAGGCAGTTTGAGGGCCCTGTGCCCTGGGCTAGGGTGAGTGCCACCTGAAGTTAAACTAAGGTGAGAGCCCAGGATCCCACAACCTAGTAAGCACCAAGAACAAAGGATTGTGTCACAGCTGGCTGAGTGCTCACATGCTGGGGCCTCATCCTCCTTCTGTGGAATGGGAAGCACCTTGCTGGATAGAGGATTTCCTGTCACCATCTCTGAAGAGCCTAGTACCTCTTATCTGGGCTCCTTACTTTGATGTGCTCCCTGCAGCTCTACTCTGACCACAGTGATCCTTATGGACACAGCAGTCTGGGTTTCACATCCTGAACTGAAGGATGGGTGATCCTGCTAAAACATCCTGTTTCCTGCCTTCTTCCTTCCTTGCCCTTTCTTGGCCCAGCCACATACTTCCTCAAACAGCCAGAGCAATCTCAGCTGAGGCTCCGCACTCATGACTAGAACCAGCTACATCCCATGTCCCTGTCCCTTGTACACAACAAACTGCCCACTTTGAAACCTTTATGATGCAGTTCCTTAGAAGAATACCAGACCTTCTCCACCTGGGGATTCCTGCTCAAGGCTCATGTTCCAGCTCTCCGTCAGCTTCTCTAAGAAATCTTTCTTAGTCTGGCTTATCTCCGTACCCGTATGCCTCCATCACCCAAGAACTGCACACAGCAGGCAGGTGAGCCCATCTGGTCCCTTCCCTAGCCTCACTCATCTCCAGCTAACTTTTGCTTTGTCAGAGTCATTCATTTGCCTCCACAGGTGAAGCTGTGCAGGGTCTCTGGGAATGTAAGGAGATCCACAGGTCAGTGGTCAATGACAATGGTGTCTACACCATCTAAGTGCAAAATGTGATAGAGCATGAAAAGTTGTGGTGGGCCCTCAACATGGGGGGAATGTGAATGTATCAGTGGATGCTGAGCCAAAGGTTTTCCAGATGAATCCCCTTCAGCAGTGGGCAACTGTGATGCCAGTAAGTGGTGGTGCCCTGCCTTCCAGAAGCCCATGCAGGCAGAGGTCAGGTCTTAGGGAAATTCTTAAGACAGCAAAGTATAAGTGCATCTTTTCAGCGAGGCCTCTCTTTGCAGTAGCAGAACATAGCTTTCTGTTGGTCAAGGTCTTGCTTGCTAACAGAAAATGGAAGTCTTGAAGTTCCAAGTTCTCATGGGATTTATCTCCAGTTGAAGGCAGGAATTGTGGCTCTGTTCCACACAGCAAATTAGGAACAGGTCATCAATGAGTGGCTCCAAAGGAGCCCCTAAGATTACAGGTCTAATCAGCAGGTGGGGAGGGTTAGGAGGAGAGCATGCAGGTGTTTGGGTGGCCAGAAGGGGAATGGAAGGGGAGAAACTATCCAGCAGTCTTGCTTCACAATTCCATCTGCACTTTCCTTTCAACCTTCTGAGTGTGTCCAGGAGAGGCTCCATTTCTCCCCAGGGTATCTTTCACACTTCTCTCACATCTATTAAATGCTTTCTATGAAAAAAAAATCACCCCAATGATCCTGTATTGGCAAAGATTTCTAGCTAGAATTTCTTAATATTTTAATTCATTACATTTATTTTTACAATTACCACAATAAAGGCAAATTTTATTATTTTTTATTGATTGTTCTGATGATTTCCTTGTTAAATATGATTGTATTTATTTAGAGTAAGATAAGGCATATGTTTATTTTAAAGAGAAAAAAGCAAAATTTCAAAACAAGATAATAGGAGAGTAACAATACTTAATACATTGCATATTGTTATCTTCAAAATGGTTACTCAGAGTATAAGAATAAACATGAAAAATTGTCCAAACAATACTAACACATACCTTTCTTTTCAGTGAACTAAGAGAAACTAGTAGTATAAATATCTTAATTATCTCGTATGTATATATTATTTTCCTTTTCTATTCCTTCCTTTCTTCTTTCCCCCATCCCAGGTTCTCTTTTCTTTTAGGAAGTTTCATCTCATTTTATAATGTCTGAAATACATTTTGGATCTTATTTACTCTTTTAGCTTCCCATACTAGGGAGACAATATGATGATTACACATGTGAGTCTCATTTGTTTCACTTATGAGTATTGTCTCGAGTTGCATACACTTACCTATAAAAGTTTCCAGTTTATCCTTCTTCGTGGCTGAATAGCACTCCATTGTATAAAAAGACATCTTTTTTTTTCCATTCCTTGGTTGATGGGCATTTGGGTTGTTTCCAAGATTTAGTATTACAAACTATGTTTCTATAAATATGGGTGCACATAACCACTATGGAAATCAGTGTGGAGATTCCTCAAAAAACTAGGGTTAGAGGTCCCATTTGACCCAGGTATTCCCATTCTGGGTACTTTTCCAGAAGAATTAAAAACATCATACCACAGAGATACAACATATTTAAAAGTAAATTTGTGCTGGAAAAATTAAGTACATGTACCTGTGGTGGAATTCAGAAAGGTGTGAATGGAGAAGTATTGGGGACAGTGATAGAGACACAAGAGCTGGCCTGGGATGAAAGAGACCTGAACTCAACCCTTAGCTTTTCTTTAAATGCAGTTCTTCCCCTGAGATCCTCCTACACATGCTGCTACCCCAATAACTGGCATCCTGCTTCTCTCCCTCAGGTGAACTTTTTACTTCACAATCTGTACTTCTTCCTGCTGCCCCCTATCTGAAAATATCATTCTTTTCCATATCATAATCTCCTCCAGATCTGCCAGCTTGAAGCCTGATTTGTCTCTCATCATCAATGATTCGGTTAGTTTAGGGCCAGATGCCAAGCCTATATTCATAAAACACCAAACATGTATCAACATATAGGAAAAATAGAGTATAAACAATTGTTAGATTGGCAGATATAGTTGTGAATGATTGAAGGCTCTCTGACTGAAAAGTTTCTTTTTGTCTCACCCATGTGACCATCTCCAGTACTTTGAACAGAGCCCTACACATAGTAAGTGCTGATTTCATGTGCACTGAATGACAGTAATAATAGCATTTCCTGCAACTACGCACTCACTAGGCCCTTTATTCCCAAACACATGTAATCCTTCCAGCAATCCTGCAGCACTAAGGCTTAGAAAGACTCCATTTACCTGTCTCTTGGTATGTACTGGGCTCTCTTCTGAACACTGACATGACACATTTTGTGTAATACTCACAATAATGCCAGTTTTCAGAGAAGATATTGAGGGATAAAGAGGTTAAAGTTTGAGCAAACCCATTTTATAAATGAAGAGAAGGCAGTTGTGTGAGAGCATCACTGACATGTCACTTTAGGAAATGCTGACAGTGGAAGGGACATTGGGATTTGGATCTTTCTGATGCCTCTGACCACCTTTTTCTCTGCAGAGGATGGAGTCACCTTATTCTGATTTACACTGACTTCTGGCTATGTCGAAGAGTTCCAACTGCTCCCCCTTTTCCAAGTGTTCTCTGTGATGGACTCTGATAGAGGTGTTTGGACCCTCATCCAGCACTGTGAGAGAGCCACAGTGAATTTCCTGCAGAACTGGAAGAATTACAAGCAGATAACTCTGCTGCCTGGGGAAAGGGCCTTGCACTTGGAAGCTTGGTGTTGCTGCTGGGGTGTTGGCAGGCGGAAGGAGTTGGTTCACTCTCGCCCCTTCCCAGAAAAAGAAATCAACCCCCCTCAGCCAGGTACCCTCAATCAGATTTGCCCAGTGTCCATGCTCTTCTCAGGACGCCTCACACTAAAAATGCATCTGTTTCTGAAATTTATGACATGCATCCTAGGAATGAACGTTTAACTCTTGCTTTAATTTTTGGAAAAGACATACATTACTAACCTTATTTTTTGAAAGAATATGAAGGAGGTAACCAAAAACGAAATGTCACTTATTCTCTAAGTGCATTGCTTACATGAATTTATTTGTCTCTTGTACAACTGTGATCACATCTTCAGTACAAATTCTTTCATATTGAATTGTCGAATTAAAGACCGACCACATGTGTTTTACAAGATGAAATATACTGCTGGAGTGCTTCCAATTTTTCTAATTAAATTTTTGGTAAAGAACATTTAGCAAGTTGACATGAAAACTCTTAAGCCTGTCAAAAGTTAAAAAGTAAGAAAAATTGCCCAAAGGAAATACAGCAATACATTTGTGTCTGCTTACTATTCACTTTGAGAAACACTAAAATATAAATATTAAAATAGGTCATCGATGTTCTTGAACCAAATGAGTTTTTAAAAATCATTAAAATGGTGAAAGACAACTAGGATGCTCAGATACAAAAAATACACAAAAGAAAGCTGAATGTTAACCCTTAGTAAGTAAAGACACCTCATCCCATTAATGGGGAGCAGACCTCCAATGTGCCCTGTGCTTCGTGCTGAACCGTTATTCTTCCAAGCTCTTTGGTTTGTAGCTCCTGGAAACTGGTGAAAAGACACTCCACTTGCCCTTGGTTTTTGATACATTTTTATGTGGCTGAAAATTTGCATTGCAGCCCTGTCCTCAAACAAGGTCTGCTCTACAATTTAATAGCTGAGTAAAACCTTTAATTTTTTTTACTGAGAGAACACTCATAACAGCTAAGCACACAAATATGTGAAGTAAGGCTCAATAATTTTACCCATGTGACCTACCTAGAGTAAGGCATGCAACCTTCCAGTACTCCACAATCCCCTCTTCCTGCACTCCAGTGTACACATCTGCAAGTGTCTTTCTAAAATGTTCCTGCAGGGCTGTGATTTATCTTTTAACTTTGTTTAATAAAACAAGTAAAAGCAAGGGAGAGATTTTGCTTCTTGTTTTCACCCTTATGTACACAGAGTCTAGAAAAGAGCCTAGGACATAGTAAGTATTCATGAAATACTGAATGGAGGAAGGGAGGGAAAAACGTATGGCTAGAAAGATAAATGAACAGTTTCTCCATTTGAAAAATGGAGAAACAGAAGCACAGGAGATAGGGAGGGGCCCAGGAGCACACAGATGTGAATAGGAGTCTACATCTGGGATCCTTTCCCTGGCACTAGGATTACAGGGCAGAGAACCTGTGTGGACAGGCAGAGCGGAACAGGACCCTGAAGATCCTCCTTTGTGCCTGCCTGACACCCAAAATGAAGGAAGAAAAGGTTTGTTTCTTTCCGTTCTTGGAGGTTTCAGTCCATACTCAGCTGGCTGCAAGGCAGGGTGGCATTGCTGAGGACCAGCTGTTCACAGAGGCCCATCGCAAACAGCAAAGCGCCAACTGGCAAGAGAGAGTTATGCCTTCTTCTCGCCCTTACACCACGTGTCGGCTCCACCCCTGGGTGGGTACAGCACTCGCATCGCTGATCCCAGCACTAGACAACAAACCAATCACAAATGCCAGACAGCCCTGTCCATGATTGCATGAGGCTTATGTGGGGGTCATCACAGAACACAATCACAAGGCCCGTCTGCATCTCCAACTCTGTCATCTGTGGGAAACTGCATGCCCACAGAGTTGCTGGCTTGGAGGATCTGGGGTGCTGCCTTGGCCAGCTCACGTGTAGATGCTCCACCCCATGTTCTCTCCAGCCTGGGCTAGTTTTACTTGGACCTAGGAGCTCATCCTGTGCCAAAATTTCCTTTCATTTCATGAAATGATGAAGGTGCTTAAGTCAGACCTTCTCAGTTATCTAGGTTCTCTCCAGGATTTTAGTAGTAATAGCAATAATAACAATAGTTTCCACTTGCTTAGGCTGCCTGGCTTTATACCTGTGCTTGCCACATGGAAATATCTGTGTCTGGGAAACTCACTTCCCTTGCCTGTGCCTCATCTTCCTTGTTGTGAGAGCAGTACATGTTCTCCACTCTTGGGGTTTCTGGGACTGTGTGACCTGTGTTTGAGCTCTACAGTCACTCACAGCCCTCCCATTGCAGTATCCCTGCCACCCGCCTAACTGTTCTAGAACCTGTCACACACGATGGTGCTCTGAACCTTCACAACAAGGTCTGAGCACTTTATCAGTCTCAATTTGCAGAAAGGGAACCTGAGGCTCAGAGAGGTTAGCTTGGATCTGAATCCAGGCTTCCACTTCCAGAAACAGCACTCTTGACTGCTTCAAATCCTGTACCTCTAAAACTGAAATATCACTGCATTCTTCACTCTGATACATCCTGCCCATTTTACCTATGGGGAAACTGAGGCCTGGGAAGGAAAGGACTCACCAAGCACAGAAAACCACATACTGGTTTTCACTTGGTGGCTGCCTTGCTCAGAATATCCTAGTTGAGAATAAGTGGCAAGCATCTCTCAGGGAGGTGATGCAGGGTGTAGGATGGGAATGAAAAACAAGGCTGCCTACTCACCAGCACCGAACTCTGATACCTCAGAGTTGCATTTCACTGTGACACTCACCACTGAGGCAGGAAGGTCACTGAAAAGGTCACAGCAGGGTCTAAGATAAACCACAGGTTTGTTCCCATCACCTACCATTCCAACTCCCTTCGTTCTCTGCTGCAGGACCCCAAGAAGGCACCCCTGTGATGTTTGTAGCTGGGCTCAGCAGCCAGGAGCAGGAATGAGAAAAAGCATGTCTAAACCCCCAGGGCTTGAGGGTGGTGTGGAGGCAGATGTGGTCCCAGACTGGGGTGAGGCCACCTCAAGCAGTTACCTCACACCTGTCCTCTACTTAGCAGATGGGTGTCTACAAGCACTGCTGCCTGGTTTCACTCTGTCTCTCAGCTTCCCAAGCACAGCTGGAGCCATCTTTGCTTGACCAAACCACCAGCTCTCTTAAGCAAAAATTTGTGCCTCTGAAATGCTCTGATTGTTTCAAGCCAACTTCTTTTCTTACGTAAAAAGAAAAAAAATAAAGAAACTTGTAAATTCTTCTTTGTATCCAGCAGGTGTTACAAATCATGATGCTGATCAGTTTGGGGAATCAGAATCTAAACCATGTGGGGTGTTTTCCACTGTAATGTTCTGCAGAGAGTGTTGGGGTGCATTGGGTCTGGGTCAGGTTTCAGGATCATGGGGCTGAAAAAAGTGCTGAACCTTGAGCTCCTCCAAGTCCCTCAAGAATGGGCTCAGCCAGAAGAGAAAGAACACAATACTCTGCCTCTGCAGCAGCAAAGAGAAGCACTGAGATGTCACCCAGGATTTGGAGGAAGATTCAACATTGATGGACCTGACCAGGAATCATTCCCAAAGTGTCAGGCCCTGATCTCTGGCAGTCTAGGGTTTACACAGAGTTTACAAGTGGGAAGTACAGAAGCAGAGTATTTGGCTGTTATTGATTGGTTGCATCTTATGTCATTACTACTGATTGGCCTAAAAGAAAATTACATCTTATATGTTGTACACTGAGACAAATTCAAACTCTGGGCAAGCTTAAAATTACTGTAAACATACAGGTTCAGGGTGGAGGCAAGCTCAGAGTTATGGGAATCAAGTTCTTGAGATAACATGTGAGTTCAGGGTATGGTCAGTTAGATAAAGGAAATACGTCCCTGGCATTTGTGGAAGATAAATCTGTTCAGGGGAGCAACTAGTTGTGGGACATCAGAAATTTAACTCTAAAAAGTTAACCATTTCCCACTTCATTCCCTCTTCTCTCTGTGACTCTTGACAATTCTCTGTCTAGTGCTATATTGTCTCTTTTTATCCCATGGTAGCATATGAGTTAGAAGCTTCAAGTAGCATTTGGAGTTTAATGGCATTAATTCCTTTTGAAACAAATCAGGTTAGTCAATTGATTATACATGGTCCAATTAGAAGGATCACTATAAAAATAGTCAGGTGTCCTAAGAGGGGCCCTATCCATGATCTCCAACTTCCTAAACTTTGGAACCATCCTTGATGCCTTGATTTTGCTCAGTCATCTAATCTTTACTGGAATTTTTGTAATCCCTCTCAGAAGATCCTAGATTCATTTACATAAAAGCAGCATCCTTTGGCCAAGGTATTACATACACCTCCCAGTTTTAAAAGAACCAGATCTAATTCCCTTTGGTTTTGTAAAACAACTTCAGCCAAGGAGTCTATCTGGTCTTGTAAGAATGACCTAGTGTTGTGTAGACTTTTGAGTTCTTGGACGGTTATCTCAGCCAACTGGTTTAGTCATTTGTCTCACAGCAGGGGCAGCTATTCCCATTCCCACTGAACTAGCTAGACTCAATCCCATGAACATAGGAATAACTGGGAAGACCTTCTTTGTTCTCTGAGAGGCTCTTGGGGATAGTAGGTTAAGTCTTTCTATCCCATCATATGCTTCTACATGGCGTAAGATGGTCATGTGGACATAGGTGACCTGCTCAGAAGGTTCCAGGAAGGTTTTATGCCCATCTGGACAGGATAAATAGCTTGGAATCAGGGCAAACATCATCTCTAAGTAGAAAGTAACAACTTCGGAGCAGAAGAAATGTTTGTTTAAGGTATACAGGTGGCATTTCCATAAATTGGTAGGGAATTTAGAACGATTTTGGTGTGATCACATCTGCCAAATATAGAGTGATATAGGGTTTTATTGGCAGGCACCCCATAATACAATAGGGGTAAAGATCTGAGACAAAGCTAGCAATATGAAGCAAGATCTGTAAAGCTTTGATTTAAAGCATTATGAGCTGTTTTATCAGGTGTTGTACATCTGGGAGAACAGAAGTCATTTTTTTGTTTTTAGCTTTTTTTCCTGATTCTCTTGTTGCTAAAAGAGATTGAGTTTCCATGGAAGGATGTGTATGGACCTGCTTGAGGAGCTCAGTTGTTATTATCCTGGTAACATCTGGTATGGGTATTTGCTGGATGATGAATTGGTCTCTCCTCTGTCCCAGACATGTTTGACTCGAATACCAGGCCAGGTCATAAAGGTCAGTCAGGGAGAGAACAATTAAGTTACATGCACTCAATTTACAGTCTAGATTAGACAGGCCTTGCTATAACTTTAAGTTTTGTGTGCCATTTAGTCCTCCTTCATAAGTGCATATAGATACACAACTCAAGGATGGGTAGTTATATTCTGAGTAAGAATTGCAACCTTGATATATTTATATCTATCCCCGGGGCAGAGATAGGAATCAGCCTGTGCTAAAAACCCCTCTTTCCTCTAGAATGCCACATCTTGAGGCTGGAATTTCTCTATAGCTTTTTCTTGTGGTTTTGATCTTCCATAAATCAAATTGGAAAGTGACTAAGCCTTGGCCCTCCAATCTTAGTAACTGAACTAACTCCTATGTGTCTGTTTTAATAGCTGAAACCTAATAGGAGTTTGAACCATAGCAAGGTGTTTTCTGGAGGCTAATTTAAGGAGAACCCAGACTCCAACTTTAAGGCTTAGCATATTGCAAGCAAAAGGCATTAAGGTATAATGAAAACAAAGATGATGTCTATAGTAAGGATAAATCGTAAAAATCTGGGGAAGAATAAAGCTCAAGCACATATGCAAAAGACCATGTGCTGGGATTCTCAGGGTTTGGTAGTCCTTAGACCCGTCAGCATCCAGGGTGACAGAAGCAAGACTTTGAATGTGTTGTCTTTTCAGGGTGACTTTCAGGGAGTTGATTCATCTGAATAAACCTGCCAGCACTAGTCTGGGTTGGCTGTCTTGACTCAGGAATGATGAAGCCATGGCTGGATTTCTGAAACTTTAAAAACTGTAGTAGTAGTTAAAATGACCATGTAAGGTACCTTTCTGATAGGCTGTGGGGGTTACTTTTGTCAGTCTTTGATCCAGATTACATTTCCTTGGCTGTGTGTGTGAGCAGGAATGTCAGTGGAGGGTGATGACTCTCTCAGCTACAGTTTTATGTAGCTGGGAGGGGGTTTTTCCAATTATAACAGTTGATTCTGTAGAGATATGCTTCCTGTCTTGTGTATGTCTCCTTTAAGGTTTCTAATAAGGACCTGTGGCTTTCCAAAAAAAAAAATCTCAAAGGGTGTATAGTCAGTGGGCCCTGGTGAGCTTCACACCTTGAGTAGAGCCATGGTTAGAATGTCTATCCAAGGCTCCTGTGTCTCTTGACAATATTGGGTTAGGACTGACTCTGAGGTCCTATTCATTCTCTCAACCTTTCCTGAGCTCTGAGGCCTGTAAGTAGTATGAAGTTTCCATTCAGTCTGTAGGGTATCTGTAAGTCTTTGAGTAATTTCTGCTACAAACGCAGGCCCATTATCACTGCTTATGGTTACAGGCAGTCCATATCTAGGGGCGATTTCTTGTAGCAAGTCTCTACAGACCCTGATTGCTCTTTCAGTTTTGGTAGGAAAAGCTTCTGGCCAACCTGAGAAACTGCACATGAGCAACAACAGATATTTTTAACCCCTTTTAGGTTTTATTTCTGTGAAACCTATCTGTATATTTTCAAATGAGGAAAGTCCACTTCAGGTGGACATATGCCAGTTGGAGATCAGGGCCCCAATTGAGGTTCAATTCTAGCACAAGTTTGATATCTTTGGCAGACCAAAGCACAGACTGAGGCTAATTTGGAAATATAATAATTATGATGACTTAAGAGCTATTTTTCCTCCATGTGTATTATGGTGACATTTGATCCATGAGCAGGTCAGTCTCTGGGGGACAACAACTCACTCATCCAGTATGATTCAAGATCAGTTGGGACCCAAGTGAGCCCCTTCCTGGTTTGCCCAAGCATTTCTTTCCTTCATATAGGAGAGGGGACTTTGGAGAAGTCCCATGACAGTGGAAGAAGGAAATCTTATGTAAGCCTTCTAGATTTTCTTGTAAGACTTTAGGATCCCAGTTGGAGCTGTCAGCTGTCAGTTTTGTGCCCTCACATGCTCTGTAATTACCTAAGGTGACAGAGTCTTTTACCTTTTGGTGTTGCTTACAATGTATGATTGCAACCTTCTTAGGCTTCCAGGTTGCAGTCAAGAGTTGTATAATTTCTTTGTTGTTTTTGGTCCACTTTCCTTCTGTCATGAGGAGTCCATGTTCCTTGTACAGCATTCCATGCTCATGCACAATGGTGGAGGCAGAACTTTAGTCAGTATACATATTCATCTTTATTCCTTTTGACAATTTGAGAGCTTGCATTAAGGCTCACAGTTCAGTCCACTGAGGAAACCAGTTCTAAGAAAGTGACCTGGCTAGGAGCACCTTTTCCATGGTGACAACAACATATCCAGCTTGGTGGCTTCCATTTTTGACTGAACTGCTTCCATCCTTGACTAGGGTGTACTCTGCATCAGGCAGATGTTTGTGAAGAGCTCATCTGTGATTGCTAAGCAGTGATAGTCTGAGGGCCCAAATTCAGTGGGCAGATAGGTGGCTGGATTTAAAGGTTTTATCAACTGGAAAGTTAGGGATTTTCACATAAAAGTCCTTGGTATTGTGCAACAGACACAGCTGTTCAAAAGGCAATGATATCCCTATTGAGGAGCTCTGGAACAGCATGTGGTACTCAAACAGTCAGATCCTGACCTAATGTGGGTCATAAATTAACTTAAACTAGCTTAACCTGAGGTTGCACCAGGAACTTTGTTGTGTACTAGGCCACATGATTGTTCTGGAGGAAGTCTTACAAATGCATTGAGTTTAAAGAAATGAATGCATGACCTTAGTCTCAGTGCAATGCTGCTGGGACAACACAAGATGCTTTACTAAAATGTGTCTGACGGAATGGTAAACATGAAGGCCAGGTATAACCAGAGATGTTCTCTAGGATAGTTAAACAATTAAGTTCTCATTTATCTGTACTTTACCCCTTCCATTTCCTACTTCTGCATTTTGTAAAGAGAAAGAACTAACAAATACCCATAGAGAACTATGATCGAGGCTTTAGTCCTAGACTGTGGCCTCTCATCCCATAACTTTGTCTGCCTCTTCTTTTCTTTTCATCCACTGCATCTCATTTTTGGGACTTGTCTCCTCATAGAAACCAACAACCAACCACTTCTTTGATGATGACTGTTGCTGCCAGCACTCTCAAGCAAGGCAGTCAGCTTTTGCAACTGGGTCCAGGCTCTTTGACAGATAGGCAATGGGTATTTCCTAGGGTCCAACGTGTTGGGTTAAGACTCCCAAGGCTATGTGTCTTCTTTCATCTACAAACAGGTTGAAGGCCTAGTCATGTCAGGGATGCCATGGGCTGGTGTTGTGGAGAGTGCTCACTTTATAACCTGGAAGGATTGAGTTTGGTCTAGAGTCTGGGTTAGTAAAACCAGTTTGTCTCTGTCCATATCACATAGGGGAGTTGCCTTTTCATCAAACCCCAGAATCCAGATTCAGCAGGATCCTACAGCTCCCAGAAATTCTATAAGCTGTCTCTTATTGTTGGGTCTTCGAATGTGACCTCTTTCTGTTCTGGCTCCAACTTCCTGAGTCCTTTTTCTAGATTGAAGATGAGATATCATACGTTAGGCTTGCAGACTTGAGCCTTTTTACAGGATATTTTATATCTTGTTGTCAGTAGGTGGTGGAGGAGGCTTTGTGTTCCTGCCCAGAAATTGAGTGTTTGGGGCTGCAGAGCAATAAATCATTTATATACTGTGGCAGGGTGCAATTGTAGTTAGCTTGAGGGAATTTGGCCGGATTAGCAGTAAGGGTCTCCCTAAAGATGGTAGGAGAATCCTTGAAACCTTGGGACAAATGAGTCCAAGCGAGTTGGCCTTTTCATCCCAACTCTGGATCTTCCCATTCAAAGACAAAGAGAGGCTGGCTAACACAGGCAATGTGTTAAAAAGAAGTGATTTTTAAAATCTAGGCAAGTGAACCAGGCAGCATCTGGAGAAAGCAGCCCAAGAAAGGTATATGGGTTGAAAACCAGGGAGGGTAAAGTGATGGCTGCGTTGTTGATGTCACGAAGATCTTGCACTGACTGGTAATCCCCATTGGGCTTCTTCACTGGGAGGAGAGAAATATACTAAGGTGACTGACAGTCAATCAGGATCCCAAACTATTGCAGGCAGGAGATATAAGGTTGAATGCTGATTCAAGCTTCTCGTGACATAGGGTACTGCTGAATGGCAACTGGAATTACAGATGGGCAAAGCTTGATTATCCAAAGGGCATGATTTTTGGCAAGCTCCAAGGATAAGTCTTCAGCCTAGATCTCTGATAAAAGGACTTTTAAAAGTTTCAAGGTTCTGTTTGTCATTTCTTTCTGGTAGAGGCACTATTCTTCTTCCTGGGGCACCGTCAAAGTCAGGATTAAATTTGCAGTGGTGGACCCAAATGTGAGGGAGGCCAGTTGGTTTGGAGCAAAGGAAATAGTTGCTCCCAGTTTAGAAAGGAGGTTTCATCCCAGGAGGGGTATGCGGCATTCAGGCATATGCAGGGATGCCCCATGTTTGACAAGATGTCCCCCAGTCTCCCAGGACTACCTCTGATAGAACTTCTTTTCAGAGGGAATACCAGTGGTTTCAACAACTTGAACTCATCAAGGCCCCAAGGGTGCAACAAGTTGAGTCATGACTAAATGTTCAACCCCACTATCTATCATGAAGTTTACAGGTTTGCTCCAACTTGTGCAATGACCATTGGCCGTGATCTGTCTTATTCATCTAGGCCTGACAGGGTGAAGAGGGGTTCAGGTTGAGTTGGGCCTGGAAGTCAGGTTTCTTTGTGTCTCGCAAATGGAGGGGGCATTGGTCTTTCAAACTATTTGCAGTGAGCACATTGGTCAGATTCTAAAGCATAGGATCTGCCACAGGGTTGGGTTGTGAAGTCTGAGGAGCCCTCTAGGGTCAGTTGCAGTGATAGAGTTGGCATTGGCAGGGTGCTTCAGGGACAGGCTTTCCAAACACTGCAATCAGGAAGGTGGCCTTCTGGTTGGCTCCATAGTTGGCTTCATGTTGTTGATCTTTCTTTTCTTCTATTTCTTTATTTATGAAAACTTTTTGTGCTATTTGGAATAACAGGTAGCATTCATTCCACCAAAGGCATTAATCATCTGTATCTTCTTTCTGACGTTGGAAGTAGACTGCAATGAAAGTGGTGTTGATCATTTGTTGAGTGTCAGGAGCTACAGAATCAAAAGGGGTATAGGTCTAGTAAGCTTCAGAGAACCTCTCATAGAATCTAGCTGGACTTTTGTCTGACTCCTAGGAAACTGCAGTAATGTTGGACATGTTTATGGGTATTTTACCTCCTTCCTTGAGGCCTGCAAGGACAGCAGTACAGTACTGGTTTAGGGCTCCAGAACCCTCTGCTGTGTTATAGTCCCAGTTCAGACGCCCTCACGAGAGGGTTTATTCCAACCCAGGGATCTGGATTGACCATAGCTGCTAGGGCTTATTCTTTTAACCAATCTTGTGCCTTATCCAGGATATAATGTCACTCTTCAGTATTGAACGGGGCCAGGAGAAGCTGTTGGCAGTCATTCCATGTTGGCCTGTGAGTCTAGAAGATTGAGGTGAGGTGGTCCATGACCACTTGGCACTTTTTAAAGTAGGATGGAGTGTGATTTTTCCAACTGAGGAGATCAATAGTGCTGAAGGGTTGATCGTACATTAGTGACTGTTTGTTTGGTGGCCATCCTAGGATTCCAGGATACTTTTGGAGTGGAACATGTAGATAAGCAGAGGAGTTAGTTTGAGTGACTGACTGAAGATGATGTCTTGTGCAGTTGCCCATTGGTAGCAGTAAGCTAGGAGAAGGTTCTGGCTGGGTGCTTAGCAGAAGTGAGCATGGGGGTTCTGGAGAGGCAGATGTGGCTGATGACACAGATGCTGAAACCTGAGCTGGCTGTGGACATGCCAGTGAAGAATTTAAGTCTGGAGGGGCAGATGGGGCTAGTGACACAGTCACTGAAGCTTGAGCTGGCTGTGGGGGTACAGTTGCTGCCACAGGGGCTTGAGCTTACAGAACACACAGTGGGGCCAGGTCTAGCTCTGATTGAGATGTATCTCCTGGGATCACTGGGTAAAGTTTTCCTGGCTGGAGTTAAGTTGAGGTGGAAGCAGAGCAACTTGGGCAGCTTGTTTTAACAACCAGAATAGCCTATGCACCACCTGTGGTCCAGATATAGCACCAAGGTGGCAGGCTTTGGCAGAGACTAAACCAGGAATCTATGCAAGGAAACTGGTTGGGATGACCTTCTTTTCCAGGTTCAATGATTTTGTTCCAAACTTGCTGAACAGTTTCAAGATTTAAAGCCCCTTCAGGTGGCCAATTAGAGCAGAGTTTTGGCCAATCGATCTCACAAAGGGTGCAGAGTTTCTGGGGTCTCGTGTTTATTCCACAATTACTGCAGTAGCCCTTTTGAAAATTCTTCAGCATACAATCAAGGACCATGGGTTTAGACTGACTGGAACTCATTGTTGACTCCCTATATATCTGTAGTGTACCCTTGAATAATGGCACAAAAAACAAAGCAGGGCCAGGAGTTTGGCTCAATGGCTTAAGCACCTGTCTGGCAGGCACGAAGTTGTGAGTTCAATCCCCGGAGGCATTAAAAAAAAAAAAAAAGGGTGGGTGCCACTCAGAGACAGACCATTCAGATGCCTGCCTGGCTGTTCCCCTTGTGGGATTTTGGCATGTCTAGCTAAGGAGGGCGCGAGGCTTCTTTTATACCATATGTTGATCACCACAGAAACATATGTAATGACCCAATCAGCCACCATAACCAGTGCCTCCCAGTCTCAATACACAGATGGAACAGCTATGGCTTATGCTGTTAATTCTACTGACTCACATATTCATCAAGCATTCAGAGGTTAAAACATTCACTCCCTCAAACCACAGGGAGGCCTAAACAACGAGAGGTGATTAAGCTCTCCTTCTGCTCAAACTGAGCAGGCGCAGGCTGAAACTAGTGCCCCCAGGGTCTCACTGGAATCAGACATGCAGTCAGGCAGGCAGACTGTGTCCTCCTCCCTCTTGGGTCTAATGTGAGTTGCTTGAGCAGGAAGCTGGGAATCCTCTTACAGATCTCTGAGGGGACTCAAGAAATCTTGAGGTTGTACCTTCCTGTCAGGAATGGGAGAGGCCCTTGCTCCATCCACAAGGATCACAGCCAGTGACCAAAGAGGTCAGCAAGGTCAGGTTTCCTGGCTAATTCACCAGATGCACCAGCAAATAGAAACACTGAAACACCACCCAGGACTTGGAGGAAGATTTATTAATATCAACAGAACTGACTGGATAACATTTCCAAAGTGTCAGGCCCTGATCTTGGGTAGTCTAGGGCTTATACGGGGTTTGCAGGTGGGAAGTACAGAAGCAGAGTATTTGGTGACTATTGATTGGTTACATCTTATGTGATTATTATTGATTGGCCTAAGAGAAAATTACATCTTATATATTGCATACTAAAGCAAGTTCAAACTCAGCAAGCTCGTAGTTACGGGAAGCAAGTGCATGAGATAACATACAAATTCAGGGTACAGTCAGGTAGATAAAGGAAATATGTAACTGGCATTGACATTTCCTGTTCAGGGGAGTAACTACTTGCAGAACCTCAGAAATTTAACTCTAAAATTTAACTCTATTTTTGTCTTTACCCCCATAGCACCTTTATCCTCTTAAACCACACAAGTGGCCACAGAGGCATATCAGTGCTCAGTGTGGCTTAACTGAGAGGCCATATACCCTAGGAGGTGGACAGTCCCAAGGAGCTGTTGAAAAACCCTTGGAGGCTGGCAGGTGGCCTCAGCCTTGAGAGACACAGTGTGAGTCCCAGCCCCCCACCTGCCAGAAGCGGTGTCCAGACAAAGTCATTTTCCCTTTCTGAGTCTGTTCCCCCACTAGATGGATGAAGAGGAAATCCAACTAGATTAAATGTATTGTCCACATCTGTGAGGTCCAACAACATCCTCTGGGGGACTTTTTAAAAATTCAGATCTGAAGGTCCCACCCAGAGCATTAATTGTGAGCAAATTGAGAAGCAAGCAATGAAAACAAACTTAATCATTCTAGGATAAGCTGAGTTGGGGCCAGGACACAGTTGGGATGACTTCTGCCCAAGAGTCCTCGGGCCCAGATTTGAGGGCTGCAACTCTGCTTCTGATCTGGACCTGATTCTAACTATGCATATGTTCTACATTTCTAAGATCCAAATCCTAGGATGCTGGAGGTTCCAATTATCAGAACTGTAGAAGACCAAGGTTAGAGTGAAAGAGTCCAGTCCTGTTTTTTCCCAGTAAAGTTTTTTCTCTTGAGGCAAGATTCAGGACAGACATCATCCTCTACTCCAACTTGGGATAAACACAAATTTTATTCAGGGTCCATGGACCTCTTGTAGCCTTTGGACAGGAGATGCTCCCTTCCTGGTTCCTCCTTTCCCATCCAGCCTCTCCCACCTTCCTGGGAACAAGCCCATCCCCTGTGAGGTTCTGGCTCCTAATTACCTCCCCTAAGCCAAGCTTGGGAATTCAGAGAGGCACTGAAAAGGCCTGGGTCACACAACCAAAAAGGGCAGTCACGAAGAGGCCCAGAGGCTCTTGTTATTCTGACATCTCTGAATGCTGTTCCTGTGGGGCTCTGGAGCTGAGGAAACTGTCTATCCTCTCCAGCACCCCTAAACCCATTTCATCCAGTCCTCTGTTGTACAGATCCCCTACCCCATCCATGGTGCTGCCTGCCTTTTTCATACATTCTGCCATCGAAGAAAGTTACTCAATCGGGGAATGCTGGTAACTTTCTGCACTAGAGCAGAGAAAGCAGGTGAGAGGCTGCCTCGGCCTGTTGAACAAGGAATGTTGCCATGGGGTGGGGGTGGAGGAACTCATAGGCCGCTAGCTTCAGGTGAATAGAGATTTCAATAGCACAAGGTCTTTCTTTCACAGAGTGAAAAACTGACTAAGTGGATCTGAGCCCAGTGGCTCAGAAAATTCACCAGGGCATGATCTCTTGTAAAAACATCCAACCCCAGTGATGAATGCCACACTTCTCTACTTTTAGTTACAGAAATTGTCATTCATCCTATGCGATCCTTCTGACCTGGAAAGATGCATTCTAATTGCAATAAAAGCAATAGTGATGATGTTGATGGTGATGGTAATATCTTATATACCGGGCACCACCTATATGAGAGACATTGCCAGGAACCTTACATACACTGTCTCATTACCATGGATTTGGCTTCTCAAAAGGTCCCATCCTGTCCAGGGATGAACCACATGTGGTTGTCTTAGTTATTTTCTTCATTTGTGGACAGAATGCCTGACATACACAAAGTAATGGAGAGGTTTCTTTTGTCTTACAGTTTATAGAGGTTTTAGTGCATAGTTGACTTCTCCAAGGGCAGGTGGCATGGTAGAGGGATATGGGGAGAAGAAGTGTTACCATCTTTTGGATTCCTCAATGATTAAAATCTTCTCAATGTAGATTTTAGTAATATATTCTGACTTCTTCCTATGAGCTACCCACTTTCCCATCCTACATCTCCTGCCATTTAACAACAAACATGCAAAGCATCACATAAAAGAGGAAAAAGTCATTTAAATCACATCAGTCCTATGTATTCATCTCTTTGTTAAATACGCATAAATTCTCTACTGCGTCCCTGGGTCTGTGCAGGGTTGCCGCAGTGTGCAACCACAGAGGTGAAGAGAATAAATAGTTACTAAGAGATGAGACTTAGTTCAGTCACAAATAGGCCCAGAGAGGCTACCTCAACTGAGAGCACCTAGCACTAAGGAGATTTTCAAAAGAAGCCCAACAGCAAAGAACTATCCAGCTTTTATTCAGAGTATCAGTGTAAGTGGAAAAAAAGAAAAACAGTTTGGGCAAGGAGGTATCTCATGGGTAAGCAATTTTTCTTGGGGAAAGGGGAAGGTCAATAGAAGACACAATATGCCTCACTAATCTAAACTTCTTGTTGTCTGATCATTCACACCTCATAGAGCCTATGTCCTTTTGCCCCACAATTTAACCATCCACTCCTTGGCCAAGTCCCTCACACATGGTGTCTTAGTTACTTTTTGCTCGTTGCCAAGACAAAATACCTGATGCCCAAAGTTAGGGAAGGAAAGGTTTATTTTTACATTTTCTTGGGAGTTTTAGTCTATTAGTTGGCTCCAAGTCAGCATGGCAGGTCAGGGCTGCCTTTCATGGCAGCCGTGAGCAGCAAGGCGTGCTGGCGAGAGAGAGAGAGAGAGGAGAGAGAGAGAGAGAGAGAGAGAGAGAGGTGGAAGCGGAAGATCTGCCTTTTCTTACATTGTATGTCGGCTCCACCCCTGGGCGGGCACAGCACTCACATTGCCAGACAACAAACCAATAACAAACCAATAACTCAGCCCCATCAATATTATATGAGGACTTGGGGGTACATAGCATATTACCCGATACACATGATGACAATAGTAAAGATGCCAGCCCCATAGCTGAATCACTCACGGTAGACGGGTCACTTCTAATGGTGCAAAAGGCCTTCCACAGAGGACAGGATCCAGGAGGAAGACATCAAATGCACCCATAGTACCTGGGGTAAAAAGATCCTCCTCCAGGACCAGAAGCCAGCTCAGAACTGAAGGACTCTGGGTCATGAATGCAAAGGTGGTGGGGGGTCCCTCATAGAGGAATGGTGTGCGAAATGGGCTGGAGGGGAAGCTCCCGGTAAGGTATCCAGGTTCAGAATCTCCAAGCCTCTTAAGCTGCCAGGTCCTGGAGCACGTACTCAGCCCTGAGGGCAGATGGTTCCCCTTCTCCCCCCACAGCCTCCAGTCTCACCCATTTCCCTGTCCTCCCATCCAACCTGACACAGTGGGCAGATAACCCCTAACCCTCCAAAGAAGAAGCCCTCTGGATAGGGCCCTTCTGTCCTGCTACCTCTCAGCCCCAGCTGCAGAATCTGTGGCTCAGTCAAGTCTCCTCTCCTCATCCCTGCAGGATCCTGATTCTCAGAACCCAGGAGCTTGACAAAATCGGGAGGAACCAGCTGGATTGTGTCAGTCTTCACATCTCTCTCCTAGGGTGGAGGCCAGGAAGTAAGATGTGTCAGAGCAGACAGAAAGACCACAAATCCCATCTCTACTTCCAGCCAGTTTATAAGCTGTAGGTAAATCCTATACTTCTTTCAGGGTCTCAGCTTCCCATATATAAAAGGGAATAATAAAAGCAGCGCTCAAGGTTTAGATATATAAGTGCTCAATAGAAGGTTTTCTAAAAATTGCATATAGATCATTTATTCATTCAACAAACATTTCCTAAACACAAAGTCTGAAAAAGAAACTGTGGCAAGCATTTAACACCAAAAACTTGACCCATTCATGTGATAAAAGCTCTCTCAAGTGAATTATATGATCATTCCCACTTTTAATCAACAGGGAATCCAAGGTTCAGAAAATAAGTAGTTTAGTGGGAACACAAAAAGCCTTCACCAGGAAGCCTCTACCTGCAGACACCCAGTACAGGTCCCATCCTGTCCAGGGATGAACCACATGTGTCTGTCTTAGTTATTTTCTTCATTTGTGGACAGAATGCCTGACATACACAAAATGGAGAGGTTTCTTTTGTCTTACAGTTTATAGAGGTTTTAGTGCATAGTTGACTTCTCCAAGGGCAGGTGGCATGGTAGAGGGATATGGGGAGGAGAAGTGTTACCATCTTTTGGATTCCTCAATGATTTTTTTTTCAGGTGCTTCATGTCCTGAACAAAAAATTTGACAAGACGTGTGGAAAAAGTAGTGAGGATTTTCACTTATTAAAGGTGGAAAAGAAATATACTCTGCAGAATGATAGCAGTCCAATGAGCAGACTCACAGCGGCCGTGAGGAATAATGACAGGATCTTTTGTATCTTTGGTTTTTTTACTACATCTCCGCAATGCAAATAAAGCATTTGGAATGCCTGTCCTATCAGAAACTCACATGGCCTGATGTCAAATCTAAGTTGTCCTGTCAAAGACCCACTTGGTTTCATGAGAAATGTAAATGAAGAATTGAAGATAGTAGTTTCTGATTGGCCCAGTCAGTACCACATAGGTCCAGGGTTTAGGAATTTGCACAGTCATCCCGCATTCTGTGTTCTGCGAATGTGCTCTGGATCTCAGTGATTGACAGGTCATGCTGACTTGCTTGATCAGTGTGCCCCACACTACAGTCCTGACTCTTTTCCCTCTGAAAGACATAATCCCTGTAATTCCTTATGGGATGCTGAGATAGTGGGGGTCTCTAAAAATAGCTACTTCTGTCTGAAAGGGACTGTAGGCTTTACCTTCTTGATGTCCACTTTGTGTGAATATAGAACAGTTATGCCTCCTTTTTTTTTGACCAGATCCTTTGCATGGAATATTGTTTTCTGTTCTCTGATTTTTAGTCTTCATTTCTTTTTTAGTTATATGTGCTTTTTCTGTATACAGCATGCTGTTGAGTTTTGCTTCTTGATTCATTCTGCCAGTCTGTGTCTTGACTGCAGAACTGAGACCATTCACATTGAGTTAGTGCAGAGAAGTATTGACTTATTCCTGTCATTGCCTTATTTCTTGTTTTTGATTCCCTATGTTTGTTTCCCTTCTGTTTAACTGCTCACCCTACAGATTTTGGGTCTTAGCTGAGAAAAACAAAACAAAATGTTTGCCTAAGCCAACATCACAAAGACTTTTTCCTACATTGTTAGAAGCTTTGTGGTTTTGAAGAGTTTTACATTTAGATCCATGGTCCATTTCTTGTTAATTGATGTGTATGGCGTAAGATAGTGGTTGAAATCCTTTTTTTTTTTTAATCTGTGTAACCATAGATTGCAATTTTTCTTCTAGTAAATTTTCTTCAATATATCCTCCCACAGATGTACAAAACTACATTCATTTCAATGTTGGTTAACAACCATTGGAAGCACCCCATTCCTATCACTAAAAGACAGCTTGAGAATATGTTGGCCAATACTCATTATGGAAAACTACACAAACCCTCAGTTGACACCCAGCCATTAGCCATGTAGAAGTGCAGTGGCTATGCACAGCTGAAAGTTGCTATGATTATCACATGTTCATGCTGAACAGTGTGATATTTTTTAAAACAATTTGTCAGATATGAAAAAGAACATCTCTTTAGGGAGCAATGCATGGAGGCCTCTAAAGGGTGCTGTCATGTAGCAAATGGAGTATAGCAGCCACATTTGTGAGTTTTTCCATCCTTGAATAAACCTTCTTATGTGAATTTTCTTGCATATACATGAAGCATCACTCAGCAGATTCAGACACACATGCACACACACACACACGCACACACACACACAAATGGTAACACCTTTGCCTTAAGCAACATGGGTCTTGAAGGGATGAGTGGGAAGGACAGACATTTTTCATAGTGCCCCCTTTTGTACCTTTGAGATTTTGTTCTATGAATCCATATTATACATTCAGAAAATAAACACAAAAAGAAAATAAGGAGTAAATAGGTTGGTTTTGCCCGGGATGCCTGGTGTATTAGATTTTGTTCCAAGTGCAAGGCCCTCCATAGTTCGAGAAATTCCTTCGTGTCCCTTCTTGGGTTTCCCAGCACAAGACTGCTTTGCCAAACATACTTCATAGACAGGCTTATTTCTCAGATGAGCAAATTGAGATTCTGGTAAAGACTGTCATTCCCAAGACCACACAGCCTGAATTCAGTAAACATATGGAATACCTACCAGGGACCAAGATTCTGACACCATGGAATTCTCCTGGACATCCCTTCTGGCCTTATTAGCACACTGCAAGTACCCAAACAGTAATTCCACCAGCTAATGTACTTGGAACCATTTTAAGCAACAATGATGTAAAGGAAATTTTAAAACTTTTATTTCTAATACTAGCATATTTCTAACACTATTCAAGAGCGAGACTTGGAAACAAAACCTGTTTCCATAATTGGAAATCTACAAAACTTAGTGACCCTTGACATTCCAAGTGCCAGCTGCAAGATGCCAGACAAACAGTGCGACTCACTATGCTTTGCTTGCTTTCAAGTTTATCACTTCAAGGACAGCTCCACACAGTCTCAGACAATGTTTAACTCTTCTTGCCTGCTATATGATAGTAATACCAAATTAGCTTACATGGAATAAATTCTGCCTAACAATATATGACAAGACGTGTAATTAGCTGTAAAATACCATGTTATCTGCCTTCTTATATTTCCTTTTTGAAACCTATATAAGTAACTACCTTACTCCAAGATGGTACTGGCGATTTGGAACTGTGATTCCCTTTAGCTCACTGACATAATAAACTTGTATGGCTTCCAAAGTTCCTGTGGTGCTGTGCCCTCTGTCTGGTCTGTTCCTGAATTCTGCAGCAGTTTCACTGTATGTTGAAGTGTCTTTCTTTTCATTTGTACAGGGACTTGTAGCTAAGAGTTGGCCTTAAATCTCAGAAGAGAATTTGGACTTACTTTCCTGCCGTGCTGAAACTGTTATGACTTTGGCAACTCTTAGAAGTACACTAAATGTCTTTTGCATAAAGGAGTGCACATGAGATTTTTGTGGGCCAGCGCACAATGTTATGGCTTATATCTATGTATCTCCCCAAAGCCTTGTGCATTCATAGGAAAAACATTTTAAAGGTAGCTAGATATAGCATGTATGATACTGGGATTAGTCCATTGATTAGAATTAGCATAGTTCTGGGTATGGCTGAATGGATTTCCTGAAGACAGAAGCCCAAACCTGGGTATGGCTGTCAACACCTAAAAAAGACTTGTAAACTGGAGTGGATAAAAAAGAAAGCAGAAGGCCCCACCTGTGAGCAAGACAGAGTGCAAATGGGTAGAAAAAAGAAGGAAGCTAAGCTCCCTCCTGTGAGTCGGATGGTGTTCTGACTGGGAAGAGAACATCCCCTCCCCGCCCCGCCATGAGCTGATTTGGAGGAAATATATTGTTTGATCGACTTAGCAAGTGTAAAGCCGAGCAACTATTTAGAGGACGACAATATGCAATATAGTAACTATTGTAGATTTTCTACTGTCTTATCACTGTTTTGAGTCATTTTATTGCTCTGTTTTATTTCCTTTAAAATTAAATAAAAAAAGAGAAAAGGAGGCTTTGTCCTGCTGCTGCTTGCTGCCTCCTGGCTGCTCTGCCGTGGACAGGTCTATGATAGGATGCACTACCCTCAACCCTAGAGAAGAAATCTACAGTTATAGTAAATCATTAAGATAATCCAGTTTTTTACTTACAGCTACTATGTAACAAATGTGACAGTTATAACTTCCATAATTTTAGAAAACAATTTAATCATAATTTTATAGAGTTAACTAAAATACTGAATTATGTTACAGTGACATACACACACACACACACACACAACACAATGAATATATAAATGTGATGCTTCCCATATTCCTGAGGAGGAAACTGAGGCTCAGAATCTTTCTCTAGAGTAACAGGCAGCAGTGGGCTGAGCAGAGCAGGGAACCAGTTCATATGCAGCCTTACTTGATGGCTATCAAAACACCCTGAAGTTAGTGACTTGTTATTTCTCACCTCTCGTTGGGTCAGATGGTTGGGCCAGATCAGCTAGACTGCACAATTTAGGTGGGCCTCATGCATAGGCCCCATGTTAGACAAATGCCAGCTGGGATGATAGGATACTTGGGCCATGTTGTCCCCTCCTTTAGCAGGCAAGCCCATGCTCATTCCCATAGTGGGCACAGAATCTCCAGGACCAAGAGCGATGTTAGTGTACAGCCCAGACCAAACCTCTGCTTACCTTATATTTAACAATGTTCCACATAAAGAAAGTCACATGGCCACAGCCACATTCAAAGGGGATGAAATAGACTCTGCCTCGTCATGGCTTCTTGGAGCAGCGAGCTTCCAGGGAAATGAGGGTTCTTTAGTCAGGCATGAGGTCTCCCACATCATCCAACCCTGGG
This sequence comes from Dasyprocta punctata, assembly GCA_004363535.1. NCBI lineage: Eukaryota > Metazoa > Chordata > Mammalia > Rodentia > Dasyproctidae > Dasyprocta > Dasyprocta punctata. Next base: position 7,071 of record RJWM01007908.1, on the reverse strand, counting down.
AGCATCCCACAATGAGGAGCCAGTGAAGGAAATACCAGCCATGACTGAGTAGGGACTTGGAGGGTTCTACCACCATGAAACATGCACTTTGAGAATATCATACTGAGGAAAATAGCTCACAATATACTGTTAGGTAGGAAAAATAGGCTATAAAATTATGCTCACACTTTCACAGCCATCACATTAGCACAAAGACAAAGCTGGACAATATCATGAAATGGCAAGTGTGTGGTATGGGAGAAACCCCCAAGAAGCCCTTTGGTGACCTCCTTGGGCTGGCAAACATGGACCCCACACCACAGGAGGGTCACCCTTCAGTCGAGTTCTTAGAGGAACAAAGCAGCTAGTGGCTTGTAAACCTGCTAGTGGCTTATAAGGCAAGAGTAGGCAGCAAGAGCAGCAACGAATCCACACAAATTTGTGTCTGCCAGAGCTAAACAAATAAATAATGGGGGAAAGTATAGGATGCAACACTTCACAGCCATAACAAGACAACGACCTTGTCACAAGATCTGTATGTGTAATTTACATTGACCTGGAAAACAGTAAGCAGAACAGCGTATCTCACATTATTGCACGTATTTAAGATGAAGAAAAAACACAAAAATATAATGCATTATTTATTCACACATTATTTATACAAACATTTTTTATAATCTCACTTCCCTCCCTCCCCTTTAGATGAGAAAGTAGTCAGGAGAGATATCAACATGATCTGTGATGTTCCAGTTCTTTTGAAGTCTAGGACAACTATGAGAAATGTTGACATGTGCCCATCTAGGGTGATGGCTGTTTAGGATGTATTATGTTGTGTTGGGCCCTTATGTGGCTTTTAAATTTTTTTGAAAATGATGAATCCAAAATAAGCAAAAACAGAGTAGAGGTTATTCCTTTGGGGGTTTTGTTAGAAGCATCCCCCAAAGAAAAACCCTGTGTATCTATACTCCAGGGGAAATGATGGAGGAAAAAACTCCAAAATGTTAGCTATGTCTTTATCTGTGGCTTATGAGCACACAAGCAACATTTCTCTTCTCCTACTTGCCAATGTGTCCTTTCTGACTTTCCTGTGAGGGACAAGCTGTGCTTGTGTAATAAATCAAAGAGAATATAGAGGGTTTTGTTGATTCTCTGGGTAATAGACTCCTCTGAGCCTTCACAGGATCTCGGAATCCAGAATAGATCTGCCCTCTGGCCCAGCAGGCTCTCTCTTCAGGGCCAGAGGGAATGATAGAGACAAGGCTTCTAAGAAAGGATGGGAGTGGCCAGTGGCCGAGTCTAGGCATAACAGAGTGTGTCTGTCTTTCACCCTGATCCCCTTGTCCTCTGAGGAAACACAGCCAGGACAATCCCATTGTTCAGAGGGGAGCCTGATGCCAGGGAGAACAGTGTCGCTGACAACAGAAGCAGCTGTGTATGAGGTGAGGCTGGTGGACTCAGTGCTGGTATACTGGTGACTGGCGACAGCTCCCAGCATGGTTCTGGGCTGAATTGCTACATATCTCAATGGAAATAATTCTTTTTCTTGATGTTCCTTCATTCATCACAGGGTTTGAAGGCAATTTTGGCACAAAGTGATTCTGAGGTGCCAAATGTTTAGGTGTTGAATAAGGAAGTGGTACTTTCTCACCTTCCCTTCTGTGGTCAGTTCTACTTTCCAGAAATGGCCAGTACTGTATCTCCCATCCCCTGGCATCCTCTGGCACTTGGACATCAATCATCAAGAGGCAGTCTCTTGTCCCTCCCCTTGAACTTAGTACAACTCTGTGGCAGCCTCTAGGAACAGAACACAGAGCAATTGACCCTGTGAGACTTGTGCCCTCTGACTGACCCACTCCCTGGAGTTTTTCACCCTTGGCGGGACCTTGGGCCATACTTAGTGAGATGTCCTAGCTGACAGCCCTGGCTGAGGCCTCAGATTCAAGGAGAGGAGCTTTCTGATGACAGCAAAACCCACCTTCTAGAGGCTGCTTCTGACCCAGAGCAGAACACAGTTGAGCTTCTGTCACCCAGCCTGGCACAAGTAACAGATTTGTTAAGTTTTGCCATTATTTTAGCCTCTGCGGAAGACTTCCTGGGGGCCTCTCCTTGAATGCAGAACAATTGCTGCAACATTAGTTAAATCAAGTCTTATTTCCATATACTTATATGTACAGAGCAGGCTATGCTATTCCCTTCTCCCTTCTATTGACTCTAAGTGATGCAAATCAGGCTGAGGTACTGGTATGTAATTCTGGAGGCCTACCTGACAGTTTCCTACTTCCTCACATAGTGTTCTCTGTAAAGGATTGAGCACAGTGGGATGGCAGCGCCACTCATCTCCAGGAATGTCAACTAGGTATGAGCCTCAAAGTAAGAGGCTATGACCACTCAGGGCACAAAAGGTTATATATCAGAATCTGAAGCAACAGTGCCCCAAATTCATTCAAATTCTACCCCAATCAAGTTATGCAGACTAGTATTTCTGCATATCTCCTTGCATATTGCAAAGATGCTTTTCTCCACATCTGGCTAGCCAGCTCAAGTTATTCACATAGTTCTCATCATCCTCCCTGTCACTCATCCTCAAGCCACTTCCTTCTTTGCAAGATAATAAACTCCGGGAGAGGCCATGAATCAAGACCTTGATCCTCATATCCTCCCTTGGATTGGATTTGGGACCCCTTGGCTGCCCATAACTTAGAATATGTCTTAGTGTCTTTATTCTCACCATGGATTGCATTGAAGGTAGTAGATTGGAATTAACTCACTGGAATACCAACAATGTTTCTATGGGATTACAAATGTAACTTTCTGGATTACAAGGTGAATTGGAAAAAGGATTACAATATTTGGATTACAATATACAATACTTGAATCACAATATTGGAATTACAATATTGGGACTACAATATTTGGTACACAACATGAGGATGATTAGAAAAGGGATTACAATACTTGTATTACAATGTTCAGTATTTGGATTACAATAAGCCTTTATGTGTTGGTGACTTTGTGACGCATCACTGATCACCAGAAAGCTCCACTGTAGCCTCTGCCAACCAAGAGTTGTTCTTCTCATCTTACAGATGAGGGAATAGACTGTTCTGCTAAAGTGCAGTCAAGATGCAACTCCAAGAAAACAGTGTTCCTGGGTCACAGGGGACCTCAAAGCCCAGCTTCAGTGTCCTCTCTTCCATCATTTGTGTCGCAGCTCTGGGTTGGAGAGTGGAAAGTGGAGGCAGGAGACAAACAACAAACAGATATAGTGGTGAGTGGACTGACTCACAGGAATGCTTATAGTCTCCTAGGGCTGTCATAACCCCCACAACTCTTTTCAGGCCTTCACCTGCTCCCATCAGTGGCTCTGGGTGTGCCCAGGTGCTGTCTTTAGGGAAGAGGACAGCATAGCATCAGCAGCCTGTACCCTCTCAGCGGCCACCATGTGCTGAGATTAGAGGGGATGTGAGGGGAGGAACAGCACTAGAATGGGTGGTGGGGGTCAGCTGTCAATGAGGATTCAGACTGGAGACAATCCTTCTTCTACACCCAGAGAATTGAGGATCCCAAATTGGCAAGTGGCCCTCCAGGAATGGTTCATTCTCTCACTACTCATCCCCAGGGGCTAGAAGATTGGTTCTTTTGAGAAAGTAAATCTGAGTCAACATGAATTCTGGGCCAGTTGCCCCAAGAGCTAAAGGTGAGGCAACAACCCACTGGCCCCACTTGGTGAGTGGCCATGATGGGAGGTAGTGGGCAAAAAGCAGGTTGTTAGGGACCAGGGGATATGAAATAATATTTTACTATGCTGAGGACCAAGATGCATGTCTGGGGTCCCATGGCTCCGAGGTTAGTATGACCTGCTTAGGAATAGGGAAGTATGCCAAAGGTTGCACGCTTCCTGGCTGTGCAGAGAAAGCTTTTAATGTAGCATTCCTATGGCCAGATAACATCTGCTGAGGACAATCTAAAGAATGCAGGTATACAGTTATGAAGAAAGACTTCTTCATTAAACTGCACTCCATTAACTGCAGTTGCTGTTCCATGAAAAGCACACTACTCCTTCCCCTGTGCTTCTCGCTTGTAGAGATTGTTGTGTCTGTCTACTAGAGGCAGATTTCTCTGAGTCCTCTTCTTCCTTGAATATTGTCTTTTGTCTTTCTTTTTTCCTCACCATTTCCGTCACAGGTATCCAGGGATCTTAACAGCCACTGGTAACTGGCACCAGAACACAGGGACTTGAGTTTTGGAGGGAAAGATACCAGAGTGGGAAGGAGTGACACAGATGACAGGGAATTCTTCAGGAAAACCTTGGATTCAGCTGTTCAGAAGTGAAAGTAAGTAGTAAAACCACAGAAAAGCTTTTCTGACCAGGATAATGGGGCAAAATTTGTCAGCAGAAGATCAAAGATGTGTGCAGTTACTGCATATGTTGTTGATATAGGCATGAGCCGAGGTCAGTACACATTCTTTTTCAAAAATGTTGTAAGATATTACAAAACATAACCTGTGGCTCCATAGGTGGAAACTTCAGACACAAAGAATTGTGATAGAGTGGGAAAAAATTTTGAGAAGGGTCCATGCTAAGGGAGAACGGATTACCCCAGATGCCTTTTCAACATGGAGTTTGATGAAATTCATATTGGAACATTTGTGTGCTGCAACAGTTGCTGCAGCTACTATTGCTTTCTGATGAAGGAAAGGGGAGAGATCAAGAAGAAAATAGAATGCTGGGGATTTATCTCAGTGGCAAAAGTGCCTGCCTGGGAGGCACAAGGTTGTGAGTTCGATCCCCAGTACAAAAAAAAAAGAAAAAGAGAGATGAAGAAAAAAAATAGAAAGAATTCTTCTTAGAGCACACCTCCAAAATTTTTAGAGGCCAGCATAGGCCATCCTTGCTTGTCAAATTGTCAGCAACTTATTCAACAAGCTACAATGGCTGGGGACTCCATTGGATCCTGTTGTTTTCCTATTACTGTTTTAGACAGAACCCCAATAATTCCCAACAAATGATTCATGATTGTCATAGGATTGAGTATAAGATTTTGAAAGAGCTAAAACAGAGTACAATGAATAATGGAGTACAGGGACCACTCACACTGAGACTCCTGGAATCCATTTTGGAGTCCTATGAAATATTAAACATCTTGCCTGCTCCTGTCTGTTGGCAAGTCAATATCTCCATTTCAATGTGCAACTACAAGAGCTTGTGGTAGAACAGGCAGGGAGAAATGAGACAGCAGGAAGACCAGGAATCAGCGATGCTTTACTGTTGGGAATGGAACTTTATGCAGATCTCATGCAACAATTAATTTTCCAAATGAAACATATGACCAGATAAATTTGATGATGAAATGAGCATGAGCTATGAATCCCGAAGAGGGTACTCCAGTTTCTTTTTGCTTATCTTACCAGGGTCATGACAGCCTTATACTGTTTCTTGCTAGATTACAGGAGGCCATCCACAGACAGATCCCTGAATCATAAAAGACCAAAATTATTATACTTCAAATGGCTTTTGAAAATGAAAATAAACATTGCAAACAGGTCCATGGGTGCTTAGGCCATAAAATATCTTGAAAATTATCTAAAAGCTTGTCAGGATGTGAGGACTGAGTCTTATTAAAGCTCAATGTTAGCCCATGCTATGTTACAGTCTTACAAAGGGAAATAATAATGCCAATTTTCAATATTTTAATTGTGGGAAAATGGTACATATTTGTGAACAGTTTAGCATACTCCAGCCAAGTCAGGGGTATGCTAAACCTCACCCAACAGAGATAAATAAGGTTTCAGGCCATCTAGATCAGGAGGAGGCAATGATAGGGCAGGAAGAAAATCAGCTGTGAGCATTTGGGTGGGTAGGAGGAGCCCCAAGAGGAGTTCACTGGGCAATCCTGAAATACTTCCTAGAGGAGGCATTGAATGATAGTGTATCTGACAAGAGAGATGATGGGTGTCTGAAATGTTCAGGCAGAGTGCAGCAGGAAGGAGTAGGGACTGTGAAATAGAAAGTTCAGCTGAGGGAGAGAAGCAGGATGCCAGTTATTGGGGTAGTAGCATGTGTAGGAGGATCTCAGGGGAAGAACTTCATTTGAAGAAAAGCTGAGCATTGGGCCCAGCTCTTATCTCCCATGCCAGTTCTTTTCTCTCTATCACTGTTACCAACATTTCTCCATTCATACCTTCTTGAATTTCACTGTAGCTATATTTACTTAATTTTTCCTGAACAAATTTACCTTTAAATATGCCATGTCTTCTACTAAATAAGTAGAATCGTGTATTACAAGCAAATCTTATCAGTATGATCAATGGAAAAGTAGCAACGACTGCCTTTATTCTGATGATTGTGAACATAAATGTAATGAAACAAAATATGAAATTCCAGGTAGAAATTTTTGCAACACAGGCCTTCGGGCTGATATCTTTTTTTGTAAAAGGGACACCTAGGAGATATGTGAGAATTGTGAAAGACACTCTGGGGACAAATGGAGCCTCTCCTTAAAACACCCAAAAGGTTGAAAGGAAAGTACAGAGGGAATTTTGAAGCAGGACTACTGGATAGTTTCTCCACTTCCTTTCCCCTTCTGGCCACCCAAACCCCTACCTCACACCCACACTCACTTCCAGTCCCTCCCCAGCTGATGACTGCAATGCTCAATGATGGTAGCGTTGTCTCCATGAGCCTCTGCTGCTAATTTCCTGTGTGGACACAGTCACAGTTCCCACCTTCAACTGGAAATAAACCAAACTGTGGTGAGGACTGGAGCTTCAGGGTTTACTTCTGTCTGCAAGCACAACCTTCACCAGCTGTTTCCTGCTACTGCAAAGAGAGGCCTCTCTGAAAGGATGCACCTATACTCTGGGGTCATACGCATTTCCCCAAGACCTGACCACTGCCTGCATGGGCTTTTAGAAGACAGGGCACCCCCCCCCCTCCACTTACTGGCATCACAGTTGCTTGAAAACCCACTGCTGAAGGGGGTTCATCTAGAAAGCCTTTGGCTCAGCATCCACTGATACATTCACATTCCTCCTATTATAGTTATACTCCTATGGCCCCACCAAGTCTCAGGTAACCATGGCATGGATGTG
>RJWM01007907.1:0-75574 GCA_004363535.1 Dasyprocta punctata | reverse complement strand
TAATACACACATATTCTAGTAAAATTTTTAAAAAGGATATCCATTTCATCTCAAAGACAAATTTTCAACAAAGAAACACAAGAAATGCGATAAAACAAGGTAGTATGACACCTATTGAAGATCACAATATTCCAATAACAGATTTCAAAGATACTGGAATGGATGAAATGCTTGGTACAGGATTAGAAAGCAAAAGCTCAGCGAGATCCAAGAAAATACAGATAAATAGTTAAATGAAGTTTGAATGAGAATGTGATATAAGATGAAATATTCAGAAAGAGATAAAGATTTTGGAAAAGAACCATAAAGAAATCTTGTAAATGAAGAGAACTTTATTAAATCAGATAAAATTTGAGTAGAAAGCCCCCATAAAAAACTAGATCATGTGGAAGAATGAACACAGGAACTTGCGGACACGTGTTTCAAAATACAGTCAAAAACAAGTTAAAAAAATAAGAGAGAATGAAGAGAGCATACAAGATGTTTGGAACACTATTAAACTATAAAACATTAGCATACCAAATAAGGAAGCAATATGGAGTGGAAAATTATTCACTGAAATAATAGCAAAAAATATCTTCAATCTTGGGAAAGATATAAACTCCCTATGTACAAGAGGCCTGTAAAAATCCAAATAGACATTCACAGAAGAGACCATTACAATGAAAAATTATATTCAAGCTGTTCAAAATGTAGGACAAACAAAGAAACTAAAGTCTAGAAGAAAAAATGACCATATCACATTTAAGAGTAACCCCATTAGACTAATAATGGAGTTTTTCAGAAGAAACCCTATAAGCCAGGAACTCATGTTTCAAGTCCTGAATGAAAATAACTGATAATAAAGATTTATACACATAGCAAGGATATCCTTTAGAATCAAAGAGAAATAAAGGCTTTCCAAAATAAAAAGCCAAAACCTGTTTTTATGACATACTGAATTTTCATAGTAGCAAATACAGCATGGCATTCGCATTGAGTAGGTCAACGTGGAAATAAAAATTTTTTTGAAACAGAAAGGGAAACACAGCATACTATAATCTTTGGGATGCAATGATTCCAGTGATAAGAAAGAAGCTTATGGAATTATCTTCATCAAAGAAATACAAACACTTCAGTTTAAACAACCAACGGTTCATGATAATGACTTAGAAAAGGAAGAACAAATTGAACCCAAAATTAGTAGAGAGAAAGAAATAATAAAGACTAGAGAAGAAATGAAGTTTTAAAAGTACAAAAGGCCATTGAAAGAGTTAAATTTAAGAAAGATAAGCAAATTGACAAATGTCAATTAGGCTACCTAAGAAAAGAGACAAGACTCAAGCAATCAAAATGAAAGGTGCAAAAAGAGATTTCATAAGTGAAAGAAATGCAAAGTATCATTAGGCATTATTTTGAAAATCTGTATGTTAATAAGTGGGAAAATCTAGAAGACATACACGAATTTCTGAACAAATGACCTAACAAGATTGAACTGAAATATATAAAAAAACCTCAATCTATCAAAAGCATGATTAAATGTAATATAGTTAAATCAGTAATGAAGTTTCCTAAAAAGGAAAAGCACAGCACTGGGTGACTTTCCTGGTGAATTTTACCAAACTTTTAAAGAAGAACTAATATCAATTATTTTCAAAGTATTCCATGGTGCTATAAAGGAATCACCTTTGCAAACTCTTTCTCTGAGGTTAACTCTTATCAAAACTTGCCATGGAACTGAGAAGAAAAAAGAAAACTATAGGCCAAAATCCCTAGTGAGCATGGATCCAAAAATCTCAAGAAGATGCTATCAAATAGAATTTAGCAACTGTTATGTTTTATATCTAGGAGTCCCCTCGAAGCCTCATGTGTTCATAGGTTGGTCTTTTGGAAGTGAATGGCTTATGGGTGTGTGTACTAAATCATGGGTGTGTGACACAGTAATGAGTCCATCCACTATTTAGTTTAGCATAGTTCTGAGTGTGCATAATGGACTTATTGAAGAGGGCAGGCCTAGGCTGGGTGTGAGTGGCACGAACAAATAGGCTTGTAGCCTGGATGAAATAAAAAAAGAAAAAAACAAAGGATATATTTTACTATCACCCACTTGCCACAACATAAACTGTTTCTCCTCTGCCATGCTGCCTTGCGTTGGAACCAGCCAATATGGACTGAAACCATTGCAAAATTTGAATTAAAATAAACTTTTCCTGATTTAACATGTGGGAGTTGGGTATCTTTTCTCAGGAATGAGGAACTAATTATGAGGACAGCATCACAAATGATTCACCAGTCATGATAAGATTGGCCACATTCAAGGGATATGAGCATGGTTCACATTATGCAAATCACACATGGGATTCTTTCCTAAATAGACCAAACAATAGCTCATGGAACACACTTAAGTAAATGCAAAGAAATTGAAATTATCCCATGCATATTATCAGAGGATAGTGCAACTAAATTGGAAATCAGTAGCAAAAGAAACCATAAAAACTGCATAAACATGTAGAAATTAAATAACATCTCCTGAACAATCAATGGATCACAGATAAAATTAAAGAAGAAATTACCAAGTTTCTCCAATTAAGTGATTGTGCCGGTACAACATACCAGAAATTATGGGACACAATCAAAGCAGTTGTATGATTGAAATTTATAGCAGTGAAGTTCCATTTCAGAAAAGCAGTGAGTTCAAGTAAACAGCCTACTAGTGAAACTCAGTCGTTTAGAAAAAGAATAGTAAATTAAACTTCAAGTACGTGTGAGGGAGGAAATTATGAATATCAGAGCAGAAATGAATGCAATTAAGACTAAGAAAACAATAGAAAGAAATCAATGAATTGAAGAATTGTTTGTTTGAAAGATTAATGAAAATGGACAAGTCCTAGCCTAACTTATTAAGAAAATGAAAGAAAAGACAAAAATCCATGCATTTAGAAATAAAAGGGTGAAATCACAACGACAGAAATTCACAAGATCACCAATTTCTACTTCATGAAACTGTATTCTAATAAGGTGGAAAACACAGAAAAAATATACAGATTCATAGATACATAAAAATTACCACAGTTGAATAAAGAAGATGTAAAAATTCTAACAATTTAGTATCAGTAAATTATTTGAAGAAGCGATTTAAAAAGTACCAACAAAGAAAACCTCAGGTCCTGATGGATTCACAGCTGGATTCTACAAGAAATTTAAATATCTAATGCTACTACTTCTCAAATTCTAATGAAATTGAAAGGGAAACAATACCCCCAAACTCAGTGCTGGAAATAAGCATTACCATGAGACCAAAATCAGAGAAGAATCCAACCAAAAAAATAGAGCTACAGACAGTTTCCACAATTAAATGATAATGCTAATACAGCATACTAGAATGTATGGTACATGGTCAAAGTAATCCTAACAGGGAAATTTATAGCAGTAAATTCCAATATTAGAAAAACAGTGAGCACAAACAACCTACTGTGAACTTCAAGCATTTACAAAAAGAACAGCAAGTCAAGTCCAAAGTTTGTATGAGAAAGGAAATTATAAAGATGAAAGCAGAAGTTAAAATATTTGAGACTATGAAAATAATACAAAGAATCAATGTTTTAAGAGTTGGATTACTGAAAGAATAAAGAAAATTGACCTTATTAAAAGAAGGAAAGAAAAGACTCAAACCCATGCATTTAGATATGAAAAGGGTGAAATCACAACAGAGCCTGCAGAAATTCTCAAGATCATCCCTATCTGCTTTGGGAACCTCTATTCTAATAAGATGTAAAACTCAAAAGAAATATACAGATTCCAAGATCTAGGTTCCTTAGATGAATTACAAAGGCTGAATCAAGAAGATATAAAAATTCTAAATAATCCAGTATCAGTAGATTATTTGAGGAAATAATTTAAAAATTACCAACAAATAAAACCACAGGTCCTGATGGATTCATGGATGAATTCTATAAGAAATTTAGAGATCTAATGCCACTATTCCTCAAACTCCCCAGTGAAATGAAGGGAAGTAGTACTCCCAAACTCAGCTAGAAGCAAGCATTGCCCTGATATAAAAACCTGAGAAAGATTTAACCAAAAAGAGAACTATAGGCCAATCTTCCTAATGAACATAACATGCAAAAATCTGGAATAAGATACTGGCAAACAGTGCAGGAAATCATCAAGAAGATTATGTATCATGACCAAGTAGGATTCATCCTAGGTATGCAGTGCTGGTTCAATATATGCAAATCAATAAATATAGTACACCATATTAACAGAGTCAAGGGGAAAAAAATCACATAGTGATATTGTAGCAGAAGATTTCTCTCATCAGTTAGTATACTTCAGTTTGTTAGTTGTCAAGTTAATAGTTCCAGTTCCATTACTTTTGTCTCTTAGAAATGACTGGTCACTGTGATGGACAGCTGGTCACTAGGATACATGCTGAGAGAAACAATCCCCAATTTACAAGTGATTCTGCCTCTGTATTCCTGCTTGCTTATACTATATAAGCCCTAGACTACTGGAGATCAGGGCCTGATATTCTGGGAATGATCCCAATCAATGCTTGTCAATGTAAGTAAATTTGCCACCAAATCCTGGGTGTTATTTTGGTGTTTCTGCTTGTCATTGCATCTGTTGCATGGCAAAGGAAAATCAATCATGGTGACATTTTTGGTCACCAGTTGTGGCTCTCACAGATGGAGTAAGGATCTTTCCAGGTCCTGATGGGAAGTTTCCAGTGTCTGTGTCACTGGCCCTGATCTCTACCCAGCATGATTCAGTACTCATCTGCATTACTCAGGCTGGAAAAGAAAACAAAAGTTTATAAGGTTCTGCTGTGAGAAACCATCCCTAGATATGGCCTAACCTTGATTATTTGTAGTAGCAATGGGCCCACATTTATAATAGAGATAACTAAAAAGAAACTACATACAGCATACAGGCCACAAGCATTAACAAGTTGACAAAATAAAACATAACCGTTCAGAAACATCTTGTAACTAGCTCCATAAAGTTTAGCTCAAAGACTAGCTATACATGAAGATACTCCTACACACACATAAAACTTGGATACATATTAACTACTTCTAAAAGTTTCAAAAATCCAGCTTTAGATCTGTGGGAGAGTTTACCTGGACGAGACGGCTCACTCTGAAGATGATGCACTCAAAATCCTGTCCTGGTCACTCCAGATAGTCCACACAGGACTGAAGCCTGAGGACATCATTCATAGCATTGTTTCAGACATCAATGCATGACTCCCCTAGATTTTTATGCCTTTTCAGGCTGCTCACTTCAAACCTTGCTTTGCTTTAGCTTTATGAATGGTTGCCCCCACAGAATAAAAAATAACCAGTAAGGCTTTTACAAATGGGGTAAAGGAGAAAAGAAAGAAGGAAAATGATTGTATGTATATTTATACATATATTCATATATAAGTGTATATATATATATATATATATATATACACACAAAAAAAAAATAGATAGCTACACCACTAAACTCTGTTAGTTTATCAAGAACAGTTTGTGCTTTCATTTCTGATTAATTGATCATTTTTATACTTATATCTTGTAATCTGAACAACTACTTTGAAGATAATAATATGAAATATATTTACCAGTTTACACTCCTATTGTTTTGTTTTGAAATTCTATATCATGGTTTTTATTCTTTTTTTGTTGTTAAAATAAAAAAAAGAAGAAAAATTCAATTTTCTTGCCATTCCTCAAGAAAAAATATCACATGTAACATGCCCAGCAAAGGTTTGCTGGGGAAACTAAAAGAGGGGTGAATATGCCACCCCCTTTATTCAGTATACTTCAGTCTGTTAGTTGCCCACGTAATAGTTACAATTACAGTTGCTCTTACTATGCTCTTAGAAATGGCTGTTCACTGTTACATGTAGCTGGTCACTATGATGTATATTGTAAGACCCATCCCCAATTTACAAGTCAATCTCCCTCTGTACTTCCTGCTTGCTCACCCCATATAAGCCTTAAACCACCAGAGATCAGGGACTAATATTCTGGTAAAGATTTCAATAAAAAAGAAGCTCCACTTCTCAAAAAAGTGTGAACATGTACTCTGCAACAACTTCATTCAAAAAGTCCATGAGTGGTGCAAACTGAACAATATTACCTCTGAGGAGATCAACTGATGACGGGCTGGATGAGTATTCATGAGGAAGTAGTCCAAGTGTCCACCAATGGTCAATTTGAATACAGAACTCCACAGTGCTTGCTTGTGCTCCCAAATATTGCAAGGAGGGGGGCTTATAGAGTAAACCACATAAAATATCATTAGATTATTTTATTCCATTGTATGACCAGCACTCTAAGGAATAGTTGACTTTGAATACAGGCAGAAAAGCAGTGCCTACAGACAGCAAGATTGCCCAGTTCCTAGTGTCCCTCAGATAACACTTAACTGGACATCCTACTCTCTACCTTTTAAAATGTCACCTAGACTTGGCAAGAGCCTTAAAAACACAAAAAGAGTGTTTAGAGACATGGTGTCAAATGCATTATTTGTCCTCAAGAATGATGGCAGAGTTCTATAATCACAAGCAAACTGAATAGCTATGGAAAAGGTTGACTGACCAGGAGCTGTAAATGAAAGAGTAGCACAGTCTGCTTCTACAGGTTATTACAAGCTTATGCTGGATGCTGTGAGAGAGTCCTCATCATCCCTAGGTGTGATGTCATCATTATATCACAAATAGCATTATAACTGCACATTAGCATATTAATCTAATTTTACTATTCTGTGAAGTCAGTTGCTTGTAACTGATTTTGCATGTGGATAGACTAGTGAGTTACATGTGAAATAAACTCAATAGGGTACTTCATTTGACACAAAATGTTTCCCCTGATCAGACACATTGTTAGATAGATACCATACTGATAACACTTTCTGTAACTCTTCAAAAGATTCAGCAGGCAGATGTACTGAGTGCATATCCCTCAGAATTTGCTCAGAAGAGGAGAATCATAGTGACTCATAAAGAACACGGAATTACTTACAGGAATTACTCTCCACATAAGTCTGTTGCCACAGAACAGCTTTTACAGCCTCAAGTCAGTGAAGTTATCAGTACAGACAGGAAAACGGGCATGAAATGGAGAACAAAGATGAAGCTAGTACTGCGAATATCCCTCAGTGCTTTTAATTTTGATGATCCTAGTGACTATACAAGCTGGTAACTTTCATCATGATGCACTTGACCATTGGCCCAGAACTTGGAGGGGGTGCAGGGAGAGATTCAGTATGAGGCAGAGAAACTGTGGACCTAATCGTGTAGCACTCATCAGGGTGAGCAAATAGTAGCAACATGCGTAGAATGCCTTAATATTTACTCAGCACCAACATTCATGTTCCACTTTTCACCTATCACACATCTACATTTCTTGTGGTGATCTCTGACACCAAAACACACTAAGAAAAAGGAAGAGGCAGAAACTGGGTACAGTGACAGATGCATGAAATCCAAGAATTGGAGAGGCTGAGGCAAGAGAATGACCAAGTGTTCAGGCCAGCCTAGACTACATAGTGTGTTCAAGGCCAGTCCAAACTACATAGCAAAACCTTGTCTCAAAATAACAAGAGAAAGAGGAAAAATAGGATGAAAAAGGAAATTATAATTGAATGACTTTGACTAGCAGCATACTAAGAAAAATCATGCTTTTTCAGTTCATGTTATTCTGAAAATAGCTCATATGGTTTCTATGTGATGATCTTCATCCATTAGGGTTTTGATTCTAAATCCTTGCACAGTCTAACAGTCCTAAAATGCATGTAAAATGCATTTAAGCTATGAGAGAAAGGAAAAAAACACACAGATCCATATAGTTTTTAAAATACTCATTAAATACTGCCTGAAAGTACTGTGAGAGACAAATTATTGTAAAAACACAAATAGTTTTTTCATCTCTGAAGGTCTTACAGTAGGCAGTCCTCTTTCGTGTGTCTAGAAATTTAATTCATACAAATAATGTGCCTTAAAACAAAGACTTAAAATTATTATAATCTTTATAAATACTTTATATATAATCCATTCTATGGTTCATAAGAGATTGGCCTGCCTTACTAAGTAAAAGGCAAAAGAGTTTCAAAATCAGCATAGCTAAGAAATCAGAGTAGGCAAAGGATGTTATTCTGAAATTGATCTTCAATAATGAGCTTCTATGTTCAACACAGAATGTTCACAATATGATCATTTAGGAAACATCTTTATAACTCACTAGCTGTCTGCATACTCTCTTCATTGCCACCTTCATTTCTTGATTCCTGAATGTGTAGATGACTGGATTCAAAAATGGAGTGATAACTGCATCAAATAAGGCCAGAAACTTATCCAGGTGTGTGGAGGGAAAAGGCCATGTATAAAAAAATATCAAAGGACCAAAGAACAAGACTACCACAGTGATGTGAGCTGAAAGCGTAGACAGAGCTTTGGAGGATCCAGTGGAAGAGTGTCTCTGAACAGTAAGAATGATGATAATATAAGAAGTGATCAGTATAAAGAAGGAACCCATAGAGATAAATCCACTGTTGGCTGTGACCATGAATTCCAGTTGATAGGTGTCTGTGCAGGCAAGTTTAATGAGCCTAGGAAGGTCACAGTAAAAGCTGTCTAACACATTAGGGCCACAGAAAGGTAAGTTGACAACAAAAGTCAGTTGAACCACAGAGTGTGTAAGGCCAATCATCCAGGCAGCCACTAAGAAGAAGATGCATATTCTTCGGTTCATAATGATGAGATAATGGAGAGGTTTACATATGGCCACATACCTATCAAAGGCCATAGCTATGAGCAACATCATTTCCACACCACCAATAACGTGGATGAAGAAGATTTGAGTGATGCAACCCTTAAACGAGATAACTTTGTGCTTTTTAAAAAGATCATAAATCATCTTGGGAGAAGTGACAGAAGAAACACCCAAGTCAATAAAGGACAAATTTGCCAACAGAAAGTACATGGGAGAGTGCAAATGAGGGTCAGAAGCCACTGTGAGCACAGTGAGGGAGTTTCCCATCATGCTTGCAATGTAAAACATGGAGGAGAATACAAAGAGGAGTAGTTGGATATTCCAAGTGTTGGTGAGTCCCAGGAACACAAACTCTGGCACAGCAGAGTGATTTGCACCATCCATTAGCTTTCTTGGCTGCGTCACCTGAGGGAAAACAAAAGGTGAAAATAGCCTATAACAACAATATTAGTAGCCTAGAAGAAAAGAAGTCAGTTTTGAAGTCCTATTCTTACTGAAAAATGAGAACCAACTTTCAAGTCAACAGATATATTAACAAGTGCTCACAATTCCTAATCACTAGGAAGTATAAATTAAAACCACAGTCAAATATCACTTCACATTTTAAAAAAGATAACACATTTCAGTTCAGCATAAAATAAGGGAATTCTTGTACTCTATTGATGGAAATGTAACAATTTAATGTCATAATCATGTGTTCAGAATGTAGGTATTCCATATACAAGTATTCAGTAAATGTTAATGTTATTTTCCTTTCTTTCACTTGCACATAATAATACTCAAGATGTAAGATAAACCAATAAATTAAAAAATATAGTATGTATTGCAAATGTGTACTAATTAAAATTGGAAAAAAAGACAGCAAAAAGAAAGCAAAACAACAACTTGAAATCACACCTAAACATGTATTAATGATCCTCTACTCCATACCAGATTACAGTATTCATTCTTTTGGTGATAAACTTTCAAATATAATTTAAACATATTTTCTGTCATGGAACATCATATCTATTTTTAGCATTTACCACAAAATAATTCATTGAGTAATTTCTCCCTTTCAAATAGACTACAACGTCTCGAAAGTTGAAAATTACATTTGTCTTGCCTCCTGTATTTTCTATAACTTAGATTATAACAGTTTCATAATAGGAACAAATATATTTCCTGACAGATAAAAAAAGTTGTGTTTCAAAATATATAAAAATATGCTTGACTGTATAATAAGGAAGATAAGCAAACAGGTCTGCAGAGCAGAGTGCTAAAGTGACAGAGAAATAGAAAACACATGATTTAAACAGTGAAAGTTAGTTAAAAAGAAGAAATGAAAGAGATTGAAAGAACAAAAAGAACTAAAATCTTTGAGATTTCCAGAAGAGAACCACAGATATTTATTCACCTAGAGGTCATATTATTTAAAGTGGCGAAGGAACACTTAAAGAATGATGCTTGAAATCATTTCTTCTTACAGATTGGGCTTTGAAATAAATTTTAAACAGATGAGCTGCATTCATTTTTAGTTAAATATCCATGATACTAAAGGCAGGACCTTAAATTTTTTCCCTATTTTATGAACTCTCCTTTTTGTTGACCTACATAGAACTGAGTAATCTTCATAAGCAGATTCCAAGATATTTAGTCTTTATAGAGGAAGGAAATGGTTTTACAAATACAGAGCCATCAAATTAGACAGAACTTATCTCCTAGGACTGAACAAAATATTTAACTAAAGGATCATGATTGTGCAATTCCTCCTCAATCTAGAAATATTGCAAATTCATCATTTACCTCATGCAAACTTTCTGCATTCCTACTTTTCCATTAGTCAGAAATTGTCCTTCATAACCAAGTTAAAATTGAGTGCCTCTAATTTAAGAATGCCTTCACCTTTACTTTTTACAGTGGGAAATACAAGCCATTCTACATCCTTTTGAAGTAAATACGTACATATATGAAAGTCGCCTTATAGCTTTCTGGTTGCGAGTCTTAAAAAACTTTGTATGTTTTATATTTGGTCTTCTGTTTCTTTCTTATTCACATCCCATAAGAATTCCCATATATAAACACCCTTTAAACTCTGCTTCATTCTGCTGAGAGTTCAGAGACAAAAATAAATACAAACATTCTAGTTCTTGATCACAGAAGAAACCAAAAAAGAAAAACCAAATTCAGTACTTTTGAGTATAAATATTTTCTAAAATTTTCCACATCACCCTTCAAAATAATATGACATTGTAAAGTACTCTGTTTTGGACTTTTGATCACCATGCCAAATTTTATTTTTGTTCAGTTGTCTATGACTCTTTTTTATCTGGGAAACAAATTTGTTTCTGTTTTATAGAAGACAGTTTATATGCATCTCTTTTCAAAATATAATTTTACTGGTACATGTTTATAATATATTCTGTTTATATTCATTAAATGGAGTTAGCACATGTACATCACAAATCCTAATTCCATTTTTTCATCTCTTTCCCATCGTCTTCCTCCAGCTCCCTCAGTCTCTTGATTCTCATTTGAGAAAGATCTATCTCCCACCTTTCTTAATTTTTTATGTTTCATCAAATTTTTTCTATTCAGTGGAAGAGGACAAAATTATTCATGTAATCATCACTGAAAAGGGAACAATTAATTGCAACTGATACAGGAACCTACACACTTAGTTTTTAAAATGTTTTTCTCTAGGTATGATGTAGTTATGACTCAGTCAAAATCAGCATTTTCCAAAATATCAGTGTATTTTTCCCAGCTGTTCTCCGTGTTATTCAATTATTTTTCCTGAGTGCTACCCACTGTGATCTAGGCCGCATGTATATACTTCAGCATAGGATTTGTGTTCATAGTAACTCCAGTAACAGAATCATGTGTTAAAGGCACCCTTCCTATTGCTAAAAACATTTTCTCCCATTTATTTACCTGCATAATAAAAGCAGAATCTTCAGGGACTCAGAGCTTTTCTTGTGATGTCTAGCATAAAGTGCTATATTAATATCTGGCCATAGCAAGATCTGAAGCTAATTGTAATTATACTTGGAAGGCAAGTGATCAATAGATACTGAAACACGATTGTTTATAAACATGATAGCTTATAAAGAGCTCATGTTTATGGAAAATTTTCCCTAGAGAATCATTTACTTTGACTAGTGAAAACAGAGATTCTAAAAATTGATAATAAGATGTTAGAGAGAAGAAAATCAAAGTGGAGCTAAATTTTAAGTAGTAAAAGAACGAAGGTTTCAGTTTTAGCAATAATATGTAATGTAGTTATGGATAAATACATAGATTTATCTGTACAGAAGTTGAGTCTAGTAATTAAAAATGAAAAGTTAATGAAAAATTAATATATTTGTTAACGGATATTAAACTCATGAAATTATGCTTTACTGTCAAATTCTCTGAAACCACTGAGAACAAAGTTCAAACCCCATATGCTGTAGTCAAGGGTTGCAAGGAAAATAATTACATACAGAACACATCATTTATTGTATTATTTTGTAGTAGCCACACAAGAGTTAAATACAAGAAGTGCAGGAAATCTGTCTATACACTGAGACTCAAAGAATCCAGCTGAGGGCCTGGATCCCACAACAATGACCTGCATGAATTCAGCTGAAAACCTAGAGCCCATGACAATGACCCATGCAAGTCTATCCCTTGAATTTGCATTGGGAAGCCCCAAAGGTCAGTAGTGAAAGCTAGAAAGTCAATGCCAGTGGGGTGAAGGATCTGTGCCAGTAGGCAGAGGGTTCTGTACTGGAGCCAAGAAATGATGCTCAAAACAAGGACCTGGACTGCCCTGAAAAGTCTTCCTCAGTGACAATGAGGTTCTGAGCTCCTCCAATGATGAGAACAGCTGAGTACATATCAGGAAGCCAGCGTGATAAACTTCTGGAGATTAAACAGCATACATCTTCCCCTCTGGAGCCAGGAAGTGATGCTCAAAGTAAGGGACAATGCTCCCCCAAAGTGAACCACAGCCACTCTCAGCAACAAGGTCCCAAGCTCCTCCAATGATAATAGCCAAGTTCATATCAGGAAATCCAGTATGACAAGCTCCTTCAGGAGAACCAACAACTCCAAACAACAACACAGGAGAACCCACAATGCTACTCTCTTCCTTCCTGCATCTCTTTTTTTGTTTTGTTTTGGTATGTTACTGGGGATTGAACTCAATACCTCGCACTTGCCAGGCAGGTGCTTGTGCTGTTGAGCTAAATCCCTGTCTTCATGTCTCATTTTATGCTGGCAACTTTCCTCAGGTGGGCCATCTACACACAGCACCATGCTGATTCAGTTCAGCTGGTGTTAATTTGGCACCAGTTTTTAATTCATAACACTATATAAACAGAGCAGTAACACCTTGTTAATATAAAAAATGTATAGCAAAAAAATTTAATATGTTGGTGTGCTTATAAATAAATATTCATCTGGACAAATAGATAATAATTCTTTTCCATAAATGCTTCAGTACAATGAGATTTTTGGTCAACAATCAAGTGTATTTAATTTTAATTTTGTACACTTGTATCAGTCAGGGCCCTGCCAAGACAAGAGGGAGAACATTCTCATTTTTGTAGCTGGACATGAGACTTTTTTTTGACAGCATAATTTATCTCATATCACTTTATCTTGTATCCGATTCCAGGCTGTGCAGGGTGCTCTACTAGAGGAGTAAATAGGTTTTGTTCCAGTAGTTACTAGTTTGAGGATGACATTTTATTTTATTTGATTTATTTATTTTCTTTTTTTGGTACCAGGCATTGAAAATGTATTTACTATTATGAAAATGTATTTACATGTTTCCAGTGCATGCATTTTATAGTTACCTTGGTCAATTGGTACACGTGCATAATACAGCTGTTTTTTAACTTCCCTTAGCTAATCCACCTTTTGTCCTCTAATTCTTTTTTCTCCATTTTCTTCTTAATATTACTAATGTTAGTTCATGTTTATGGCATATAATGGTCACAGTCATTATTCAAGAAATCAAAAAGTAAAAAATGCTGGTGTGGCTGTGATGAAAAAGGAATCCTCCTACATTGTTGGTTGGAATGCAAGCAGGCACAACCATTGTGCCTCAACCATTGTTCCTCAAAGAATAAAATCAGAAATTCCATATGACCCAGCTATCCCCCTTCCAGGTATCTTCCCCAAAGAGCTTAAGACATTGTACTACATGCACACCAATGTTTATAGCTGCACAATTCACAATAGCTAAATCTTGGAGAGGACACTTTTTAAATGAAATAACACAGTTTAGCATTGATGAGAATTGTTGGACAAATGAACAAATGCAAATGCACCAAAAAATCTCTTCTATTGTGTATATAATGTCCCTGGTTCCCATTGCAGTAAAGAAATCAAATTTCTTCTAGTATATCATCTTATTTTTTTAAGAGCAGAATATATTTATTAGGCAAAAGAAAGCTTCTGTCTGAAAGAGACAGAAGGGGTCCTGTGTTGGTTGCCAAAGACTCTGTCTTTCCTAAGGACCTATAGAGTCAAACCACAAGTCGTGATGACTCCAAGATGGGAAAAACTGGGGTATATCATCTTATTAAAATGCTTTTGCACAGCAAAAGAAATCATCAACAGAGTGAAGGGATAGAAATTTTGCCAGCTGTTTCTCAGAAAAAAGACTAATATATAGCATATGTGAAGAACTAAAAAATCAGAACCCTCAAACTTGAAGATTCAGTCCAAAAATGGGCATCTGAAATGAATACACACTTCTTCAGACAAAGGAGTACAAACAGCAAATAAATACATGGAAAAGTGTTCAACATTACTGGTCACTCAAGAGACATAAATTAAAACAACATTGGGACTTCATCTTACTCCAGAAAAAATTGCAGTAATTAAGAAATCAACCAATAACAAATGATGACACAGCTGTGGGGAAAAGGAACCCTTCTCCAGTGCTGGTGACAATGTAGACTGGTGCAACCACTGTGGAAATCAGTGTGGAGATTCCTCCAAAAATTAAAGCAAGTGATTGTTTGATTTAGTTATTCCCCTTCTTGGCATCATCGCAAAAGAATTAAAAACATCATACCACAGCGATATATTCACACTCATGGTTATAACAACATAGTTTCTAGTAACTACGTATTGGAAACAGCCCAAATGCCTGCCAACCAATGAATAGATAAAATATGTACTATTCATCCATAAAGAAGGATGAATTTAAGACATTTCTAGGTAAGTGGATACACTTTCTGACAATACTATTAATGGAATAAATCAAACACACATGTAAATGTCACATTGTTTTTGCAGTGTGAGAAACTAAAAGTGTAAATTTGGACCAAAATGTATACTAGATGTTATCAAACAGGAAAAGAATGCTCTAATAGGAGAGGGAACTGGCAGGGAGAGTAGGATAGGAAGGAAGTAATAAGAAAAATAAACAGAAGCAGTTAGGAACATCAAATGATGCATTAAGAGATCTAACAGCCATAATATGATATGATCTCTGTGTTTTCATTTGGCAACAAACTCCTTGATCCTGTCATTATTCTACTGTTTTTTTCCACATTGATAATTGTGAGAAATGCTAAATTTCACGAATGTTTATGAAAATATAGATGTATTTTTTCTTTTTAATTTCACAAACCGTTAAATTCCATGGACCTAGGATGAGAATTCCTTCCTTTGGTGATGGCAGAGCAAAAATATAGAACTGGCTTGTCCTTGTGGAACACAGCAGCCTTGCCATTCTGGGCCACTTAACTCTAGACTCCTATGGGAGAGAAATAAACAAATTTTCCCTAGTAACTGGGCAACCTCTGAGTCAGTTGATGCAGTGACTATTCACTTCCAGGTAGGGTGAGCGCTATATATATATGTGTATATATATATATATATATATATATATATATATATATATATTCTTAATTCAACCTCTTCTTTTCTCCTTTTTAAATTAGTCCTAGAAATTTTCCCATGTTGGAAGAAAAATGTATGCATAGAATGCAGGAATCCAAGAAATTCAAAGCCCACTGCACATGCAGATAAGTCTTTCCATTCAAACAATCTATATACTCATTTTTGCTCCAGAGCCACCCCAAAACTCATAGTTTTATTAATTTCCCAATAAATGTGTTCAAATGTGGTATATGTTGCCTCCAAAACCTAAAGAAATTCTCCAAGTATTGGACTCCTTTCCTTATGTCAGTCATTGCAAAATGCAGCAAGTTGAGAAAACACTTTCTGAAATACTGCAAAGCACTTGGAAATGACACTGATGTGGAAGGATGTTGACCATTTGTAGGATTTATATCTATCATCAGGCATACATGTAGCTTGCTACCACATTTAACAAACATACTAGTGCTTCTATGTCTAATTAGCATGATGTCATTAGAATAATAGACCAACATAATATCTCATATACTACTAGATACTTTCAAGATCCCTCCCTGACAATAACATGAGAGGAAAGAGGAATATTACACCTCACAGAAATAGACTCTGAGTTGAAAACTTGTATTAAAAAAGCTGAAAGTATATTTCACATCACAGGTCAACCTTGGGTGTCACTTTTTTTGGCTGCCAATAAGTATCACACACAAAATTAAGCTCCTACTGATACCCACTTGTCTATCTGTATCCTTCTTAGGTGATGACAAGTCTTTCCTTTCCATTGTTTGAGTCAAAATAATGTGAAGTCATGGTTCATTCTTTTATTTCTCTTAGATCCTAGCAATCAGCAATTCATAGTGGCAAATCTTTCAAAATAATCCAGAATGAATTATCACCTGTATTGTCAAAGCCATCATAACCTCTTCACTTCATGATGGCAGTTACACATTTATTTTGGCACCATGTGGAGCACTACACTACACTCTTCAAACTATTCTCAGCAGAACAACTAAAAGAATGTTTTAATCAATTTAGTTATATAGCATCATCTCTTTTATGAGAACCTCTGGTGGTCTCCCTCTATCAAAGTAAAAGCTAAAATCATTACAGAAGTCTGCACAGTCTTACTTGACTTGATCTCCCTTTACCTCCTTGAGTATTCTCTTTTACTTTCCAACTTCTTTACACTGGCGAAGTAACACTGGCTATCTTTCCTACTCTTACACCACACATTTACACCTTGGCACACACTGTAACATCTACCAGCAATGCTCTTCTCTCCTCTCCTTCCTATCCTATATCTACATTATGATTCTCTCAACTATATTAAAATTTTGCAAGACACATTTTCAATACATTGACCTTGACTTTCTTAGATGCACAAATTTTCAACTTTTGTTAGAGCTTCAGATCTACCTTTATTAAGATTAGAGCAGAAAATAATGCAATTGACACTAAGAAAACAATACAAAGAATTAACGAATCAAAGAGTTGGTTCTTTGAAAGAGTAAATAATATTGATAAACCTCTAGCCAACCTTATCAAGAAGAGGAAAGAAAAAACTCAGATTCATGCAATAAGAAATGAAAAAGGTGAAATCACAAAGACCCGGTGGAAATACAGAAGATCATCAACACCTACTATGAAAACCTTTACTCACATAGATTTCATAACACAGAAGAAATGGACAGATTCCTAGAAACCTATAAATTACTAAAGCTGAATCAAGAAGATGTAAAGCTACTGAATAACCCAATATCAGCTTATGAAATTGAAAATGTAATTAAGACCCTACCAACAAAGAAAAGCCCGGGCCCTGATGGATTCACTGATGAGTTCTATAAGAAATTTAGGGAAGACTTAATGCCAACACTCCTCAAACTCTTCAATGAAATCAAAAGGGAAGCAAGTCTCCCTAACTCATTCCTGGATACGAGGTGAACACTCAAAAATCAATAGCATTCCTGTACACAAACAACAAAGTCACTGAGAGAGAAATAAGGTAAACCACACCCTTCACTATAACATCCAAAAAAATGAAATACTTAGGAATCAATCTAACGAAGGAAGTAAAAGATATATACAGTGAAAATTACATTACTCTAAAGAAGGAAATCGAAGAAAATTTCAGAAAATGGAAAGATATTCCCTGTTCATGGATAGGAAGAACATCATGAAAATGGCCATTCTCCCAAAATTATTATACAGATTCAATGCAATCCCAATCAAAATACCACTTGCCTACCTCACAGAGCTAGAGAAAGCATTCCTCAAATTCATCTGGAACCAGAAAAGCCCTAGAATAGCAAAGTCAATTCTGGGCAACAAGGGGAAGGCAGGAGGCATAGCAATCCCTGATTTGAAACTATACTACAAAGTTACTGTGATAAAATCAGCATGGTACTGGAATCAAAACAGACCTGAAGATCAATGCAATAGATTAGAAGATACAGCCACAATTACAAACACACTCAGCCACCTCATCTTTGACAAAGGGGCCAAATATGTACATTGGAAGAAAGACAGCCTCTTTAACAAATAGTGCTGGAAGAACTGGCTTTCTATATGCCATAAACTAAAGCTAGATCCATGCTTATCACCGTGCACTAAAATAAAGTCAAAATGGATCAAACATCTGAATATAAAAACAGAGACACTAAACTTACTAGAAGACAGCGTTGGTAAAAATCTTGATGACATAGGAGTGGGCAGAGAGCTCATGAACAAAAATGAAATTGCACGGGAAACACTTTCCAGAATCAACAACTGGGTTCTCATCTTACTAAAAAGTTTTTGCATGTCAAAGGAAATCTCCAGCAGAGTGAAAAGAAAACCCACGAACTGGGCACATATCTTAGCCCATAGTCCATCAGACAAAGGATTTCTGTCTAAAACATATAAAGAATTAAAAGAAATCAGGCCCCTAAAATTCAAGGACCCAATCCAAAAATGGGCATCTGAGATGAATACACACTTCTCAGAGAAAGAAATACAAATGGAAAATAAATAGATGAAAAAATGTTCAACATCCATGGTCATTTGGGAAATGCAAATTAAAACAACGCTGAGATTCCATCTCACTCCAGAAAGAATGGCCAAGAATAAAAAATCAACCAACAACAAATGCTGGAGGGGTTGTGGGGAAAAGGAACTCTTCTCCACTGTTGATGGGAGTGTAGACTGGTGCAACCACTGTGGAAATCAGTGTGGAGATTCCTCACGAAGCTAGGATTAGAGATCCCATTTAACCCAGCTATCCCTCTTCTGGGCATTTTCCCAGAAGAATTGAAAACATCATACCACAATGATATCTGTGCACCAATGTTTATAGCAACCCAATTTGTAATAGCCAGATTTTGGAAATAACCCAAGTGCCCATCAATCAAAGACTGGATAAAAAAATGTGGTATTTTTATACAATGGAGTACTACTCAGCTAATAAGAAAGATTGCATTGAGACTTTTGTAAGTAAATGGTCACGACTTGAGACCATACTCATAAGCGAGATAAATCAAACCCACATGTGTAAATACCATATTGTCTCCCTAGTGTAAGAAATGGAAAAACTATATATGATCCAAAATCTATAATAAATACTATGTAAGGGTAAAAAGCAGCTCGAAGAGCAAAAGTAATTGGAAAATGAAAAGGGGGAAAGAGAAAAGGGAAAAGGGAAAATGAAAAGATATAAATCTATATATATGTATATGTAAGATAACTAAAATGAACACACTGGTGAATGTATTCGTTATTGAGAAAGAACAATTAATACTCATATGATTGGATCAGTTTTACATGTCTATATCTGTTAATGTAAGTAATCATTTTGAAGATAACAATACGCAGTATTGCAACCATTGTCAAGTTTCTATCATCCTGCTTTGTAAACCTGCAGTGTTACTGTTGTGCATTTACTCTAGTCATTTGCTTGTCTCTTTTGCTTGTTGTCTTTGTTATACATGTCTTTTTTTCTTTCTTTTTCACTAAAAAAAAGCAATGAAAATGGGCTCACTTATCTTGTTCCTGATCCTAGAGGAATGCTGTTCTTCTCAGTATAGTTTTGTTTGTGAGTTTGTTAAATACAGTCAATATCACATTAAGATGTAAGCCCTTCTACAATAATTTTTTTAGAATTTTTGTCACAAAATTATGTTGGATTTTGTTAGAAGATTTTTCTGGATCTACTGAGATGATCATGTGTTTTTCTCCCTGATTCTTATTGTGTATGATTTAGACCTTCCTTGCCTTCCTGCAGTGAAGTCAACTTCTATCATGATGGATGACTTTTTTGATGTGCTGTTGAATTTGATCTACTAGTACTTGCTGAGGATTTTTGCGTCTATGTTTATCAGGGATATTCATCTGTGGTTTTCTTTCACTTGATCCATGTCAGCTTTTGATGTCTTCTAACCTCAAAGAATGAGTTTGCAAGGGGTCGTTCCATTACAATTTCATGGAATACTTTGAAAATAAATGGCATTAGTTTTTCTTTAAAATTTTAATGATATTCACTAAGGAAGCCATTTGGTATTTTCTTTTTGGGAGATTTCTTATTACTGATTAACCTTTATTGGTATGTTGAAGTTTTTACATTTTCTCAGTCCAATTTTATAGTTTATATGTATCCAGAAATTTGTCTGTGTTTTCTAGCTTTTCCAGTTTGTTAACACAAAAATTTCCCAAATAATCTCTTAATGATTCTTTACACTTCTGTAGAATCTTTTGTAATGTGTACTTTTTCATTTCTCATTATGTTTGAGTCTTATCTCTTTTTTCTTGGATAGCCTAACTAAAATTTTGTCAATCTTTCTTTTCTTTTCCAAAAGTCAGCTCTTTGTTTCAGCCAATATTTGTATTTTTAAAAATTTATTTCTGCTCTGATATTTATTATTTCTCTTTCTGCTAATTTTGGATTTAATATGTTGTTATTTTTCTAAATCCTTAAGAAATATCATTAGGTTGCTTTTTTAAAATCTGTTTATCTAATAAAGATGTTTGACACAATATGCATCCCTCAATACTGCTATTGCTGCATCTCACAAATTTTAATTTGTCATGTTCCATTTTTATTTGTTTTCAGTTTTTTTAAACTTCCCTTCAGACTTCCTCGATACTAATGCTATGCTGTATTTGTTACTGCGCCTCATTAATATGTCTTGAAAGCAGATATGATGCCTCTCTCAAGCTTTGCTCTTTTGCTTCAATATTGCTTTAATTATTTGATAACTGTTGTGCTTCTATGTTAATTCTAAGAATGTTTTTCTGCTTCTGTGTTTTGAACACTCTTTTTTCATTCCCTCTTCTTTTATTCATCTTTGTCATTTTATGGTGCTATGGTTTGAATTTGAAACTTCCCCCTTAAGTCTCATGTATCTGGAATGTGATTGGATCATGGAGGTGTTATACTTATCAGTGGATTAGTACACCGATGGGTTCATAGTTGATTTGTTCTTAGAAGGTAGACCCTGGTGAGAAGAGGTGGGTCACTGGGGACATAACCTGGAGTGCTCTCCTCTCTTCTCTCTCTGCTTCCTGGTGACTGTGATCTGAGCAACTTTCCTAAACCAGACCATTCCATCATGTTTTTCCTGCCTTCCAGTCAACCAACCTGTTGAAACTGGTTGTGACTTCTGAAAATGTCAGTCAGAATAAACCTCTCCTTTAACTTGTGGGTGTTGAGTATTTTGTCACAGTGGCAAGGAAAGTGACTAATATGGTTTACTATATTGATAATGTTTGATGCTATTCTAGTTTTCATTTGTGTGTCTAGTCTTTTAGTCAGACTTACACTTTTGGCAGTTTGTAATTTGTCATACTGAGTATATCTTTTGGTTATGTTTATTTGGGGATCTTGTACTAGGGATCCCTATCTTTCCCAAGATTAGGGATATTTTCTACTATCATATCATTAGGTAGTTTTTCTTGCCATCAATACATTTTTTTTCCTATTTGGATATGCTGATGTTGTGTATTTTTGATGTTTTAGTAGTATCCCCAGAATCTTGTATGCATTCTTCATTCTTTTTTTATTTGTGTTTGAATGTGGTATTTTGAAAGACCTATCTTCAAGCTCCACTATTCATTCTTCCACTTGATTTAGCTGACTAGTAAGGAGTTAAATGAATTTTTAACTGATTTAAAGATTTCTTCATTTTCAAAACTTTTGTTTTTTTCAAAAACTCTGTCTCTTGCTTAATTTCTCATTTTTATCTCACTTCTTTTTATCTGTATTCTCTTGGATCTCAGTGGATTTTTTAAAAATAATTCTTTTGAATTCCTTATCATGCATTTCTTCTGCTCTAGCAATCTATTATGAGAGAGTTATGGCACTTAGGTAGTGTCATATTACCTTATGGGTTTTTTAAATCTTCCTTGTGTTTTTATATTGAGAAGTGTATATCCGGGGGAATAAATATCTCTAAAACTTTTATTGGATAGCCTTTTTAATGAGTAGTTTTCTCCTGAAGATCATCTTATATATCAATTTATTATGCAATTTAGGATTCATTTCCAGTTCTTTGGTTGTAATTATGGGTACAAGAGTCACAAAGACTCAATGTTGTGGGAGGACATGCAAGAGTGGTAGCACTGCAGAAGTTTAGGCAGGTGTGGAAGAGATAGCAGAGGATATGGGATTCACCCAATGTGTGTACTCCCACAGTAGAAGTGGTGCCCCCCACCTGATGTTGAAGTTTCAGGTTTTATGATCTTGGCTTTGTTACTATAATGGATTTATACACCAGTAATAGAGCATAAGTCACTTTTCTTCCTATTGCATATTGGTAAAATTCCAGGCGCTTTACCGAAACAGACTGGAGCAAGAGTCACAGTACACTCTCTTTCTACAGTACATGCAAACCAAGTCCTGTCTGCAGGTTCTTAATTCAAATATGTAGGGGACCTACAAATATGAAGTGGAAGCAAAAGTTGTGTTATTTTTCTCTGCTGCTACCATTGGTTTCTGCCCAGGAATGTGACATCAGACACACAAACTCACCCCTTGTGCAATGCACACCTGGGGATAGAACAGCCAGGAGCTTTTCTCTCCCAATTCTTCCAGTTGTAATGTCTACCAGGGATCAATCACTAGGGTGTGTATAGCTTGACTTCTTAGTTTAAGAGGTCCCAGGAAAGAGTAAGAGAGAATGTGTCCAGTGCCAAAGTTTCTCTAGATCTTTCTAGGCTATGGATCTCAAGGGCAGGGCTATCTCCAGAGTTATGATGGTCTTGCTTAAAACTGCGTAGCCCACTTCAGACAGGGAGAAGTGGAATCTCAGAGTTTTTTCTCTGTCTTGTTTGAAGAGTAAGTTCATGCGGCAGTGGATAATGGGTGGCAGGAGCCATGTGGGCAAGTGCCTTCAGTTCTGGCATCCAGGTGAAACCACATAACTAGTCACAGTCCATAGAGGGCAGGTCCCCAGATTCCCCAGTTCTTGCATGGCATTCTCCATTCTCCTTCTTTGACTCAACCTGTGTCCCTATCATGAAGTATTCTCAGTAGGCAAGTGCCCATCACTCCACAAAGTTGTCTGGTTTGTGAGCCAACAACCCACTGAGCCAGTGCAGTGAAATGTCTTGCAGTGAGAAGATGCAGGAATTGCTGCCCTTAGAGCAATCAAAATTCAGACACGATGTCCCTTGTCAAAGTGATACCTGATTGCAGCACCTTGGGAGCCATCTGACAGATGAACTGAAATCATTTTGGAAAGCCAAACAACTGTGTAGGCTTTAGGCCTCTTATGCATTTTTAAACTGTAAGCTTATGAGGGCTGAAAATTTTCTTACAGCACAGATCACCAGTTTTTGTGTAGTTAGGTGACTGTTTCTCTTTCCTCTTTATCTCCACAGAAAGGAAACTCTACCTGAGATGTGAAGCTGGGATGAAATACGATGGAGTATTTTGTTTCTTTTGCTATGCTATTCTCTCAGACCTCTGGATTTTATAAGATTTTCATTTTTCTACTGCTATATTATAATGTTCTCCCCTGTTCACACACCTCAGTATAAAGCTAAACATCAGTTGCTTTGGATTTTCTTTGTGGAGTAATGGGTGAGTTATGGGTATTACAATCATCCATCTTGTATACCCCTCTTTTCTGTGGGGAGGTTTCTCTCTTAAAAATCTAAAGTGGTCACCATGCTTTAACTCATTCATAAAACACTATCACTGTCAAAATCATTGGTGAATTAGTGAAATCAAGAGCTCTTGAGCAGCACTTTCTGGGGGATTCACTCAGTATTAGAAACAGGTAACATCATGTGTTTGGGATGTGCTTACCATTTTGATGTTTTCCTAATCAGTGAATTAAATGAATCCTACTTGGCCACTTTATATAAGCAGTGTCTTTAACTTTTAAAGAATTACCTTTTAGCCCATGATAGATTAGGAACAACAATTCATAGCCTCTCCACAGCTTGGACTTGAGACAGTTGGAAAAGTATTACTCAGCAAAGTGAATGAAGGGAAGTAATGCACTGAAATTCAGGATAGAACTTGGAGGAAAACTAGAGAAAGAGACTTGGAGGAAAACTAGTGATTCAGGTTATCAGAACAGAAAACTAAAAGAGTACTCTAGCTCTGACCCAAAAATTACAGTAAGCCCAGATGATTAAAAGAAATAAGGCCAGGGGGAAGAACGCATACCCAGACCACTGTCATGAAGATGTAGGATCCTAAGAAGATGATAAATTCCCTATTAGAGAAAAGATCTAATAATTTTGGCATGTAACAGAACATTCAGCTCAAAAGACATCTTATTCATTTTGTCAAGTGGTTCTTTTGGAGCAGCTCCAGCAAAGGGTTCTCCTCTGTAAGCATCTCATTGGCTCTCCCAGGTTTTGGACCACCAAACAGGCATTCATCTGTGTAAGTTAACTCATAAGTACAATCAGAAATGAAGCAGGAAAATTAGTAGCATCTATTGACCCAGGCTGATAAAAAAAACTTCCTGCAATGTCCACTAAGAGACAGGTTTTGCAATTGAGATTAATACTGTTTCCACCTTAGTAGAGAATAGAAAGTCACAGCTGGTGTTGTTTGAACAGAGTGTGAATGCCACAGAGCTAGTTGTCTTCCTGTTTGCCCTGGGTTGCAAAATGCTATTCCCATATTCATTGTCAAAATAAGGTCAGGCATACATGCCTTCTCCACAGTGAAATGTGCACCACTGTTGCTATTATACAGGTTAACTCAGAAAAGAGTTTGTGGGAACTATCAGGACAGTCTTATTCAGCTATTTCATTGCTGAGGAACAATGCCTAACACCCACAATTTAAAGAGGAGAGGTTTGATTTGGCTCCGTTTCACAGGATTCAGGCCATTGTCGGAAAGGTCAAAACAAGGGCATCATGGCAGAAGGATGTAGTAGAGCGAAACTTCATAGTCTATGGCAGCAAAAGCAGAGCAAAAAAAAAAAAAAAAAAAAAAAATAGTGCCAGAGGGAAAGGAGCAAAATATAGGCCTCCAAGGTCATACTTCCATGGCCTATCAAGATATACTTAGAGGTGTGCTTTACTAATCCTCTGGACAGCTTTCAAGTTAATCAAATCAATAATCCAATTTAACTGTCACATGCTACCCCTTATTTACTTCACAACAAAACATCTTAAATCAAACTCAGTCACCATATAATGGAGATAATACTCATAATTCTAAGTAACATGATAAATCTATAATGCATGCAACCAAAAGCACACAAATGCCTCCTCAAAAATCTTCAGTTTAGCACTGTTCAAAAGTTAAAGGCTAAAGTCACCTGAGACTCAAGATAAACTCTGAGATGTGAACCCCTGAAAATTGCATAAGCAAGTTACATATTCCCAAAACATAATGGTACAGCATTAACATTTCCATTCCAAAAGGGAGGAATATGGAGATAGAAAAAATAGAATCAAACTAAGACTGAAGCTCAGCAGAACAAACATTATATCTGACAGCTTCATGATAAGCATCCAAGGCACACTGTGGTGAAATGTGTATTCC
The DNA here is from genome assembly GCA_004363535.1 of Dasyprocta punctata. NCBI lineage: Eukaryota > Metazoa > Chordata > Mammalia > Rodentia > Dasyproctidae > Dasyprocta > Dasyprocta punctata. Next base: position 49,987 of record RJWM01007907.1, on the reverse strand, counting down.
AAAGAATTTGGGGCAGCCTGACGCCTCTGATATTATCAGTTGCAGCCCATATGGGTTTTCTCATGGGCTGGTACCATTTATGGCTTGAGGATTTTCTCAGCTAATAAATATGCTCCTGACATCTACAAATTTTGAGATCTCCATCTTTAACTTCATTCTCACAACTTCATGCTTCCTTGTCTCGGGGGGGACCTTACTTGGTCTTCCAAGACTTCTTTAAAATCTGGTTTAAAGTCTTCATGACTACACAATTCTTGCATTCGGCACACCTGAAAAACCTACATAACATGAAAAATGACATGATGCTCACAGTGTAAACAGTAGCAGGGGCCCTTTGGACCATGGGTGCTGTAGACCCTTAGTGCCTGCATCATGGCTAGCATGGTGAAATGAACCCCAGGAAATCAATCTCCTTGGTGGACTTTCTCCAGCAGAGGTCTAAGAGATTCATCTCAGATGAAAGGTTTATACTTTTGTACCGTGATTCCTGAGGGAAATAAAAAGGTATCTTTCTTCTTGTCTTGGTTTACAGTACCTTTTCAATGATACCAGTATCTTCAGGAAAGACACCTCCATTGACTCAAAGATTTTTGTGTTTCATTTCTGATCAAAATTTATGGTTTTCAAATCTTTTTACTCTGCTATTTTTGCAACTCCTGTTATAAATCTGGTGAAAAGCAGCCAGCACTACAAGTACCACAGCTTGAATTGCAGGTTGTCTTAAAATTTATTCCATCAGAATTATTGCTCTTTGACCTTTAAATTTATCATTGCACAGTCTTATGACATGGACAAATTTATACAAAGTTTCTGCTAGAGTATAACACACATAGCCTCTAGTCCAATTCCCAGGAGACTTTTCATTAACAACCGAAACCTCCTAACCCTAGATTTCACTTTTCCCATGCACATCAGCATTCTAAACTCTGAGAATTATCCATCAAGTTTGACTTACACCATTCAAGGCTTTCATTAGGCTCTTTTCCTAAGTGTTTCCAAATCCTCCCAGTAGCTGATTCCAAATATGCTCATATCATACTCTCCAATATGGTCACATCAATGGCCCCACTTCTGTGGTATCAATTTTCTGCATTAGTCAGCTTACCTGTCACTGGGCCATAATAGCTAACACCCAGAAAAAAACAGACCCAAAGATTAATGGAAGAGATTAGAAGATGCTGAAACATCTATGAGCACACTCAATCCCCTTATCTTTGAAAAGAGGGTCAAACACCTTCACTCTAAGAAATATAGCATCTTAAATAAATGGTGGTGAAAAAACTGGCTTTCCATGTGCCAAATATTAAAAATAGACCCAAGTCTGTTACCATGTACTAAACTAAATCAAAATGGATCAAAGTTCTCAATATCAAAATAGAAACACTAAATCTGCTGGAAGAGGGAATAGGTAGAACACTTGAAGATATAAAATCTCAATTGCAGAGGGACTATTACAAAGAATCAACAACTAGGGTCTCATAGTATTAAAATGCTTTTGCACAGTAAACTAATCATGAACATAGTGAAGAGACAATCCACAGTTTGGGAAAAAAACTTTTGCCATCTCTTCCCCAAGGACTTCTATCTAGAATATAGTGAGGTTCAGACTTCACCAAATTTAATGAACCAATTCAAAAATGAGCATCTGAAATGAATACACACTTTTCAGATGAAGCAGAAATGGCAAATTAATGTGTGAAAAAATGTTTAACATCACTGGTCATTTGAGAGATGCAAATGAAAACAACACTAAGATCCTATCTTACTCCAGAAAGAATGGCTTCTATCAAGAAATCAACCAATAAGAAATGCTGGAAAGACTGTTATAAAAAAGGAAACCCTCTCCACTGTTGGTGGGAGTGTAGATTGTTGTAACTGCTGTGGAAATCAGTGTGGAGATTCCTCAAAAAACTAAAACTAGTGGTTCCATTTGACCAAGTATTCTCTTTCTTGTTGTCTTCCTGAAAAATGAAAAACATCATACCACATTGATATATTCACACCCATGTTTATATCAGTTTGATTTGTGATAGCTAAATCTTGGAAACAGCCCAAATGCCAACAATCAATGAATGGATAAGAATGACGTGGGTTTTTTTATACAATGGAGTACTCCTCAACCACAAAGAAGAGTAAACATGAGCTATTTCTAGGGAATTCATCTTCAAGCCACACTCTTAAGTGAAGTAAAGTGGACAAACATGTTTAAATGTTGCATTGTTTCTCTGGTGTGAAGATGGGTTGGATGGAGTGTAAGAGAATGGGGAATAAAGAATCAAGATATATAATGTAAAGATGAAATTTCCTTATGGTAAATATGATCATTATGTATTTCTAGAATGTACCAATAAACTTAATTAATTATTTCAAAAAGCATTTTGTTCAAACCTCTGTGAAGGCACTTATCACTTTATGTTTTAGTTTTAGTTTTAGAAGCAACATAGCAAAGTGGAAAGAATATGAAACTGATTCAGTAAACCAAGATTTATAACATGGTTCAGCCCTGATACATTAATGTTAGGCAAGATAATTAAGTGCTTGGGCTTTAATTTACTTATCTATTGAAGAAAATTTAAAATTGATAAAAATAGACAAATCATAATCTTATATTCAATGTGCTGGTATTAAAAATGTTGATTACAGCCAGGTGTGGTGGCACACGCCTTTAATCCCAGCACTCAGGAGGCTGAGGTAGGAGGAGTTTTGTGAGTTTGAGGCCCTGTTGGGCTACAATGTGAGTGCAAGGCTGGCCTGAGCTACATAGTATGACCCTGCCTCAAAAAACTAGGGCCGGGAGTTTGGCTCAATGGTGTAAGCACCTGTCTGGCAGGCACGAGGCTGTGAGTTCGACCCCCAGTGCCAAAAAAAAAATGTTGATTACATTCTTTTCTTTCGCTTGTTTATAATATTCTTTCTTTTAATGATCAAAATATAAAGTTTCAAATGTAAATGAAATATGTTGGCTACAAAGAAACATTATATGTCTATTTAGTGCTTGCTACAAATGTGATTCACAAATTAAGTTTTCCTGTCAGCTGTGTTGCACTTCTCATAAAGTTGAGTACCATATTTCTCTTTGCTCCTAATGCTTCCTAGAACTTGACTCACAACAAGTTCATAAAGGAGACCAACAAATATTTGCTAAAAGATTTTTATTTTTTATTTAAGAGAAAAAAGACACAGAAAAGAAAAACAAAAAGCAAAAGAGACAAATAAAAAACAATAAATCCAATACAATAACATTAGAATTTTACATGACAAGATGATACAAATTTGACAATGGTTGTAATATTGCCTATTGTTACCTTCCAAAGGATTGTTTAGATTAACAGATATAGATATGTGAAATTGATCTAATCATATGAGTACTAACAGTTCTTTTGCAATAACTAATACATTTAGGAGGTCTTCTATGTAGAGTATCATATCATCTGCAAATAGTGATAATTTCACTTTTATTTCCTATCCTTATTTGGTTTATTTCTCTTTCTTGTCTAACTGCTCTGGCTAATGTTTCCAGAACTATATTGAGTAGGAGTGGTGATAATGGACATCCTTGTCTTGTTCCTGATTTTAGGTTGAAAGTTTTCAGTTTTTGTCCATTTATTAAGAAGTTGGCTGTTGGTTTATAACATATGACTTTTATCAGATTGAGGTACAGACCATGTATTCTGATTTTCTGTAGGGTTTATATCATAATTGAGTGTTGAATTTGGTCAAAAGCTTTTCCTACATCTATTGAGATAATCGTGTGATTCTTGTCCTTGGTTCTGTTGATATGGTGTATTACGTTTATTGATTTGTGTATGTTGAAGCATTGCTGCATTCCTGGGATAAATCCCACTTGATCATGATATGTAATCTGCCTGATGACTTGTTGCATTCTATTTGCCAGTATTTTATTGAGGATGTTTGTGTCTATGTTTCTTAAGGAGATTGGCCTGTAATTTTCTTTTTGATTGAGGCTTTCTCTGGTTTTGGTATCAGAGTAATACTTGCTTCCAGGAATGAGTTAGGAAGACTTGCTTCCCTTTTCATTTCATTAAAGAGTTTGAGGAGTGTTGGCATTATATCTTTCTTGAATTTCTTGTAGCATTCAGCAGTGATTCCATCAGAACCTGGGATTTCTTTGTTGGTAAGGTTCTAATTACATTTTCCATTTCATTAGCTGAAATTGGGTTATTCAGCAGTTTTACATCTTCTTGATTCAGCTTTGGTAACTCATAGGCTTCTAGGAATCTGTCAGTTTCTTCTGTGTTTTGGAACCTATCTGACTAAAGGTTTTGGACATAGGTCCAGATGATCTTCTGTATTTTCACAGGGTCTATGTTGATTTCACCCTTTTCATTTCTTATTGTATAGATTTGAGTTTTTTCTTTCCTCTTTTTGATAAGATTGCCTAGGGGTTTATCATTTTTATTTATTCTTTCAAAGAACCAAGTCTTCAATTCATTTATTCTTTGTATTGTTTTCTTAGTTTCAGTTGCATTAATTTCTGTTCTGATCTTCATAATTTCCTCCCTTCTTTGGGCTTTGAACTCGACTTGCTTTTCTTTTTCTAGAAGTTTGAGGTGCATCATTAAGATGTTTATGTGTGTTCTTTCCATTTTTCTGATGTGGGAGTTTAGTGCTATGAATTTACCTCTGAGGACTGCTTTCACTGTGTCACAGAGGTACCGGTAATTTGTATTTGCATTTTCATTCCATTGTATATATTGTTTAATTTCTTCTTTAATTTTTTTGTGACCCATTGATTGTTTAGAAGAGTATTTTTTAATTTCCATGTGTTTATGGTGTTCTTGTGGGATTTTTTGTCATTAATTTCCAATTTTATTGTGCTATGGTCCGATAATATGCATGGAATTATCTCAGGTCATTTGCATTCCTATGCATGTTCTGTGGAATAGTATATGACCTATTTTAGAGAATGACCCATGTGCAGCTGAGAAGAATGTGTATTCTGATGTTCATGGGTGGAAAACTTGGTACATATCTATCAGGTCCATTTTTTCACAAGTTTGATCCAGTTCTGTTATATTTTTGTTGATTTTTTGTTTCATTGATCTGTCTCCTTGTGACAATGTGGTGTTAAGTTCCCCCGTTATAACTGTACTATTATTTATTTGGTTTTTCACGTCTATTAGGATTTGTCTTACATAGTTGGGTGCTCCCAAATTTGGTGCATATATATTTATGATCATAACCTCTTCCTCTTGAAGTTTTCCCCAAAGAAGTGTGTAGTAACCTGCTTTATCTCTTTTGATCATTCTACGTTTGACGTTCACATTGTCTGCAAACATAATATCTATCCCTGCTATTTTCTGGATTCCTATGGGGTAATGTTTTCCATCCTTTGGTTTTTAGTCTGTGAGTTTCCTTTTGAGTGAAATGTGCTTCTTGTACACAGCATGTTGTTGGATTTTGTTTCTTAACCCACTCTGCCAGTCTTGTTTCTTTTTATTGGTGAGTTGAGACCATTTATGATGATTGATATAACTGACAAGTACTGACTTATCACTGTCATGTTATCTTTCTGTTGTTGGTTTTCTACATTTTTAGTTTAATTGTTTTCTCTGCTTAGTGGTTTTCTTTTGCTGTTGTTCTTAGGATTGTAATCATCTTTGTCTCTTTCGAGAGTGTCTTTTAGTACTCTTTGTAATGTTGGTTTCATGGTCATAAATTTCTTCAGTTTTTCTTTGTCATGAAAGTATCTTATTTCTCCATCAATTTTTAAAGATAGTTTTGCAGGATACATCAATCTGGATTGAAAGTTGTTTTCTTTCAGGATTTGAAATACCTCACTTCAACGTCTTCTTGACTGGAAGGTTTGTGTTGAGAAGTCTGCCATGATTCTGATAGGCTTTCCTTCATAGGTGATCTGTTTCTTTTTTCTGGAAGCTTTTAAAATTGTGTTCTTGTGCTGAATTTTTGATACCCTAATTATTATATGTCTGTGTGATTGTTTATTTTGGTTGTGGTTAATTGGGGTTCTGTATGTCTCACTTACTTGTATATCAGATTCTCTTCGCAGGTTTGCAAAATTTTCTGCTATTATTTCTGCTAATAGTCTTCACAGGTCATTTGTATTGACCCCTGGTTTTACATTGATGTCTATTAATCTTTTGTTGTTTCTCCTGGCATCATCTTGCAGCTGTTGAATTGTTATTTTCTGGTTCCTTGTTATTTTTAAGAGATCTTTTCTTTCATGATTGTAAGCTTCCATGCTGTCTTCAAGGTCTGAGAGTCTATCTTCTTCATTCAAGTGGTTTGCCATCTTTCCATGGAATTTTTAATTTTCTGAATTTCCCTTTGTATCTGTTTCATGCATTCTATTTGTGTCTAATTTTGTTCATTCAAAGTTTCCATCACTTTCTTATGTTCTTCTATTTTTTTATCTTTATCTTCTTTAGATACACACAGCATTTCTTTCATAATGTTTGTCATTTAATTTTTTAGCTGAGAGATTATTTCTGGTCTGATTTCCTCTGTAACTTCATGAAGTTGTTTCTTTACTTCATTTGCTATCATTTCAGAAAGTTCAGTTGTGAGATTCCCAGTGACTTCCATTTCTGTGTCTCTTGGGTTTTTTCTCAGTGGGCTGGGGGACTGAGACTGCATCTTGCTGTTTGGTTTTGTCATTTTCTTCAGGGACATGTGTGGCTGGCCAGGCAGCCACCCGATGGATTGAACTGGAATACTACACTGAGTAGAGCTTCAGTGCTCCAATATCCCTGTGGCTAGCTGGGGCACACCCCCAGACTATGGTGCTGGAGCCTTGTGCTTTGTGGCCTATGAGACTGGCTATGCCTTCCCTTGTTGTACTTTGTTGGGTTGCTCTGGGATGCTGGACTGGACAAAGTTTGTATCTTCCCTGTAGCTAGCAGGGGCACGCCTCTGGAGCTTGTCGCCAGGGCCTAGAACCTGGCTGTGCAGAGTTCAGAACCTCTGTAACCCAGGTGGTTAGCAGAGGTGCACCCCTGGGTTGTGGTACTGCAGCCTTGTGCCTGGCTGGGTGGAGTTTGGAATCTCTGGGACCCAGGTGGCTAGGCAGAGTGCATCTTGGTGTGTGGCACCACTAGGACCTTGCATCTGGCTGCAAGGAATTCAGAGCCTCTGGAACATGGGGTAAGACTGTGTGCATACCCAGCATATGGTGCCAGGATCTTGCTCCTGGCTGGGCAGAGTTTGCAACCTCCAGGACCTGCTGCAAGGCTGCACTCCTGAAAATAGAGCTTGTGACTTGTGTTCTAATGAGCAGAGCTCAAATTCTCCAAAGCCCTGCAGTTATGCTGGCAACTACCTGATGATCAGGTCTGGGGCTCTGGGTTGGGCTGGGCTCAGTACCTCTGTGTCCTGTGAGACTGGCTGGGCATTCTCCTGATGGTTTCCACTGGGATGCTGGGCTGGGTAGAACTCGATCCTCTATATGGCTAGTGAGGACTTACTCCTTGAGTGTGGCGCTGGACCTTCCACCTGGCTGAGTTGAGTTTGAAATCTCTGGGACCCAACTACTTGGAGCACACCCCGGAGTGTGGCACCACCAGGGCCTTGCATCCTGTAAATTATTTTTAATGCAAAAGAAATTCAAGTAGTTTTTCCTGTCTCTGCTACCTTATGTGTACTTAAACTGATTATCCACATGGTTTTGACAGTGTTCAGACTTCATAGATATTCTGACTCATTTTAAGCCATCAATGAACAAGTGACAGATAAATCTGTAAATATGATATTCTCTTTTTTGTTTTTTTTGGTACCAGAGTTCAAACCCACAACCTTGTGCTTACCAAGCAGGCACTTGTGCCACTGAGCTAAACCCCTGGCCAAATATGATATTCTTCAAATATTAAACTTGAGTTTTGTTTCATCCCAGTGACTTACTATGAGAGTTTTCCTCACCAAACCATTTGGGTTCCAGATGATCAAAGTTAGTAAATTACTGAGGCAGTACTTGGTCATTATTTTTCATTTCTGCTAATCAACCACTTTTTTGATCCTTTCAGCTTTATTTTTAAACAGCAGTCATGCAAACTGAAGTTTAGCTATCAAGGAATTCCAATTATCTGAAAATACTGCAGTCTGGAAACAGGTTGATTGAAAAATGGGAAAGCAAAGGTAACAACAAGAAAACTCAATTTGAACTATTAAATTTGTTTTCATAAAAATAGTCTAGTAGCATGATCTTCATTTGCAGATATCAATCACAGTTTAGGATGTGGTCTGGCAGGCTATAGTGCAGGGAGAAACAGATCATATTATGAAGCACATAAAGCGCTACAGATAGTGAAGAAGGACAAATAAATGAGTTTGACCTTTGTCTGGTATAAAAATGTGTCTTGGGTTTCAAGACAAACTAAAGTTATGGGGAAGAATCTAGGTCGGCTCAATATGATGTCATTATCATAGGCAAAGGACTTGGGTATTAAGATGACAGTTTATTCATTTTCATCTCTTAACCACTTTAATAGGAGCAAAACAAATTAGTAACCTACAGAAGTTAAAAGGCAGGTTTACTTGCTCTATTTTAATTCTATTTTTCAGAAAAAGTTAAAAAGGGGAAAAAATCTCTTGTGTTTATAACCAAATGATATACTCAGAATGTGGAGAAAGATTGCCAAGTTGTCTTTATGAGAACCCAATTGACTTCATGTGTATGCCTATTTACAGCAACATCATTTTCAACCGTGAGGTAGAAAAACTGCCAGAATTATATTGGGTAATTAATTATTCTATTGTGATCTATGTTTGTTAGGCATTTATTTGATTTACTTTTCCTCTCTAACTTTGAACATGACAATGTAAAATAGATGCGGATAAATTTTGGGGAAAAGAACAAATTCTGGAATCCAAGGGCATGAAAATTAACTTTAATAGGAAAAGGCAAAACGATGAAGTAGCTTAATTGGACTAAGTTATACAAGTACAGTTAAGATTTATTAACAGAGTTTCTTATAACAGCTCAACTTTTACTTTTTCAGAGGGCAAATGGATAGGTTTAAAACAAATACGCAGAAAATTTAACAGGTAGCAGAGTAGAGGTTTTGGATGGTCAGAATGATAATGTGCAGAAAAGGCCAGAGAAGGGAGATAGTAAATTCCAGGTAGTATGCGTTAGATAATTTAGATATACTACTGATGTGGACTGGTCCAGAAATTCTATCATCTATCTATCTATCTATCTATCTATCTATCTAGTTTTTATGTATGGCTTTATTAGTATGGTGTTCATTTTCTCCAGTTTCTCCCACTATGAACCTTAGAATGGGTAAGAATCTATCCTGGGAAACTGATCAAATTCAGGTAAATCTATAAAACAAATGATTGTATTCAGAGAGAAAAATTTAAAGAATCTTGTTTTATAACTTTAATAAAGATAAGAGAAAAAAGAAAGAGAAGAAAAGCATAGTAATGAAAGTACCAGAGAACAGAATATTGAATTTTCACATGTTCTATGTTTGGTCTCCACTTTCAGTCATTAGTAATATACTATGGTAAGGTAGTTCAATCACAAAAAATATTATATTTAAGGAAAATTTTCATCATTAACTCATGGTTGACTTGTTTTGGTCTACAGTAGGTTTAGTTATTTCATGTGATTGTAACCCATGTAAATTCTATAGATTTTAAACCAGGTGAATTCAGCTGAATAATTGAGCAGATTTCATGGGTGTCTTTCTTTCCATGTAGTTTCTATTGAAATGACTTTCAGAGGATATTTAGTAGAAAAACTCTTTAAAAATCATTAAATACTAATCTATAGAAAATGAGCCAGTGTGTAGAACAAAATGAGAAGAACTGAAAATTTTGATCAACTCAATAAAATGGATTTTTCTTTTGTTTGCCCACATTTTTGTTTTTTAAAATGTACTTTTATTACATTTAATTAATAGTGATTACTTATATGCTTGTAGTTTTTCAAGAACCAAGATCTAATAGTTTTTTCACAGAAATATTTGGTAATACTTAAAATGAATTATATTCAATTAAATCTAACAGAATAAGACAGTCACATTGATGACATTTTCTGGATAGGAGTAGAATGCTGTTTTTCTGTTTGCCTAATAATTTGCTTTTTATTAGTCCTTTTTGGGGTTAATAATTTTGTTCTACTTTATAGTCTATGTATTAACTTTTAAAAGGCTCTGATAATACTGAGTTTAAGTGACAAAAAGGGAAGATCATTATTGCTTTCTTGAATTCAGAAACAATTTTACTTAGGAAAACATGTTTGGAGAGTTCAGTGTAATTGGTCTGACAATAAAATAGTTTTTCAAGTAGAGATATGGCCAATTTTAAGTTTCATTTAGACTATGGTATAATAAGTGACAAACACTTTGTTATTTTCACTCTAAAATTTTTGCTTGTTTATAACAACACTATTCACTTATATCATCATTTGGGTTACAGTTTTATAGCATTCTACTTGTTGGGTAAGTAGAATTTTTATTTGCCTCAGATTCCCTTCTTCTTTCCTTTTTCTTTTTGTATGTGTGTGCCACTTGGAATTGAACTTGGGACCTTGTGCATACTAGCAAGGTCCTCCATCACTGACATATGCTCATATCTCTCAAACTTCCTTTAACGCTCTCCATACTCTATAGAGTCTTTATTAGATTTGGTGATTGAATGTGTATTTACTTATCTGTACAGTTCACACTTTTGTAGGTTTGGTGTCTTTTTTATTTTCACATTAAAAATTTCCAGTGAAATGAAGTTTCCAAATGGCCAGTATCAATAACGTCACAAATTTCACCAAGTATCATCTCAGTATACATAAATATGCTATATGATAATGGCCTCCCTATCTCTATTTCTGGCATTGTAACCTAAACCAGCCTCTTTTCTTACAGTAAGATTGCTCAAGATAAAAAGAAATGTTTATAACCCGTCTTTCTACTTCAGTGTTTGAGATTATGAAGTGTAGTCACAATGCAGCAGAGTGATTTTTTAGCAATGTAAGGTTTAGTTTGTTGTTTTCCTATTCAAAATCCAGTTTCTTGTTGGCTCATTAAGAGTAATTACCAAAATATTTTAAAAGAGTAACATATAAATGATCTATGTTCCTGTTACCTTTTAAATATCATCTGCTATACACTAATTCCTTGCACACTAAGGCTAAACCTCTGTAACATTTTTGTAGTTCTTCAGACATCTCAAATAAACTCACACCTCAGGTATTAGCTCTTAATGTTACCACTAGTTGGAGCACTCCTTCCTCAAATAGCTTCATGACTGTTTTGTTCATATTCTTAGAATTCTGCTTAGTCAGATGTTCAGCAAAACCTATCCTGTGGATCCTACTGTGTATAACACTCTCAATATTGTCCTATTTTTCTTTACTTAATCTTCCCCTATAACAAAACTACTATCTGACACTCTGTGTATCTTTTTTGTTTTATTTATTTATTTATCGACAGGTTTGCACTATGTAGTTGAGGGTGATCTTGAACTCATGACAATATTCCTGTCTCTGACTCACAGGTATGAGCTACCATGCCTGGCTAGAATGTTGTTTTATGTACACACTTTGTAATTATCTGCCTCTCTCTGTCAAAATGTAAATGTATGAAGATATAAACTTTCCCAGTTTTTGCTTTTGGACATTTTCCTGATGTTTAGACTAGTTCCTGGCACAAAGTATAATGAATTAATGGATAGCAATTATGTCATTCCAGTCACTCAAAAATCTTTTTCTGATCACTTACTATTTGAAAGATACTGTATGAGAAAACCAGGGGAATAAATGTTTAAAGAAATGATATTTTATTGTCAGTTTATAATTCTAAGGGGGAAACAAACATCAACAAATGGAGTAAATAAATTTAATATATAAGTAAGTCATGAGTAGTGACAGATGAGGTGCCATTTGAGTTGAATATCAGATGAATAATATCTTGAGAAGTGTAAGAAGTAAAAGGTAATTTCTCAGTTGAGCAATAAAATAAAGTCACAGAATCCTACAAATGTCTATCATATATTCCCTGTCTGGAGTATGTGATTGGTTTATTACTCCTGCAGGGGTGTGATGGTTAACATTGATATCATTAACAGTGAGTTAATACCAATACTCTGCTTGTGTTTCATCAGGTGCAGCATGTATGTCAGTCCATCTGGCCACTCATCATTCTTTGGGATAATAAGCCATGAGGAATCTAATTTACTGTCATATGTAATAACAGCACTAGTGGGCAAAAGAAAGTCATTTGGTTTGTTTGAAATGGTCAGGTAATATTTGGCTCCATAACTTATACACTTTTCCACCAAGTTTATTATTATAATCTGATTAATTTGAATTATTTCATTTTTTCCCTTATGTGGTATGAAATTGAACCTATCAGAAGATCCAATGAATGGAACAAATCACTCTGTAGTATTTCAATTTATACTCCTGGGACTTTCTAATACCTTGGAGATCCAGATTTTTGTTTTTTTCTTTTCTTGTCTCTTCTATTTATCCAGTTTGATAGGAAGTTTCCTCATAGTCGTCACTGTAATCTCTGACCCTCACTTGCATTCTCCCATGTATTTTCTGCTGGCCAATCTCTCTGTCATTGATCTAATATTTTGCTCCATTGCAGCACCAAAGTTGGTTAGTGATCTTTTCAGGAAGCAGAAAGTTTTCTCCTTTTGGGGGTGCATGGCTCAGATATTCTTTAGCCATGCTGTTGGAGGCACTGAGATGGTCCTGCTCACAGCCATGACCTTTGACAGGTATGAGGCTGTATGTAAGCCTCTGCACTACTTGACTATCATGAACCCATGGATGTACACTGCTATTTTAGTAGGTGCCTGGACCATTGGCCTCATTCATTCATCAGCCCAGTTGCTTTTTGTTGTAAACTTGCCCTTCTGTGGCCCTAATGTTTTGGACAGCTTTTCTTGTGACATACCTCGGCTCATCAAACTTGCTTGCATAGATACTTCTAAGCTGGAATTCATGGTTACTGCTAACAGTGGATTCACTTCCTTGAGTGCATTTTTCTTGCTCCTGCTCTCTTACCTCTTCCTCCTGGGCACTCTTCAAAAACATTCTTTAGGAGGTTCACACAAGATTGTTTCCACTTTGCTCATATTACTGTAGTGGTTTTATTCTTTGGTCCACTTATTTTTTTCTATATATGGCTGTCTCCTTCAACACATATGGACAAATTTCTAGCCTTATTAATGCAGTTTTGACTCCCTTCCTAAATCCAGTCATCTACACATTCAGGAATAGTGAAATGAAGGTAGCAATGAGAAAGGTGTTCAGGCAGCTCTTGGGTATCAGAAAACCCTGGCTTGGTGGAAAGACAGACTCTCTGAGTGACTCCTGGAAATCATAATGGCTAGTTCACTTGAAAAATTGCTGTTCTACTTGGCATCACTTTGAGTGCTCACAGATATTCACCATCTATTGGGTATCTATTTTGTCCCCTTGGAAGAATGGGTGATATTCTTTCTTGAAAAGAAAGTGAGATTTAAAAAAATACTACCCTGGAAATAAAGATTACCTTAATTCTACCTTTTTAATTCCCAAAGAATAGTTCCAATGATAGTTTTCACACATATTAATGATGTAAGTAAATTTTTAAGGATAATTTGGTTTAAAATGCATTGCTCTATACTTAATTGCTATCCTAAAATACGTATATATAATTATTGTATAATATTAAAATAATATAATCTTAATTACATATTATATTAATTATAATTATAAGATTGTTATAAGATAAAATAACATGTTACTTGATGCTATTAGAATCCAAATCTCTATTTTAACTGCAAATGTTGTGTTATACTGCCTTTCATTTTATACACTTGCCATAAGACAAAGACTGGTATTTGGAAGAATAAGTAAATCTATCTTTGACGGGTTAGTTGATGATCATCAGTGCATCAAATCCAGCCTATTGCTGTTTCTATAAATAAATTTTTATTGAATCCTAGCCACATATATTCATTTTTGTCTTGTCTTTGGCTGTTCTTGTATTACAACAGAAAAATTTAGTGGTTTCAAAAAAGCCATATAGACCACAAAGGCAAAATATCTTATATTCTAGCCCTTTACAAAATATTTGTCAATACCCAATCTATTTGACCAAAAAGAAGCAACAGTCTTCAACTATGGGACAAAGTATGGAAGCAACATCTATGAATTAGAATATGTAAGTTATCACAAATCTGAAAAGTAATTAATACTCATAGCTAAATGGTCGAAATAACAAAGTAGAAAAACAGAAAAGTAGATACAGGGTGTAAACAAAAAGCATGGTGTTAGAGGTCAAGTAACTTATAAAAGATGAGTAAATGGTAAGTTTCGACTTGAACCCAGGCAGTCTAGCACTACGACCAGGATTCCTATCCATTTTTTGCTTTTTCTTGATGAAGAATAGGCTCAGTATCAGTGCTGGTGAACCCTACCTTATATTTATTCATTTCATGCCAATTTCATATACCTTTTTCTTTCCTGTATTTACATCAGTGTCTGGTTGATGGCAAAATAACTGTGAAATAAGTAAATTATATTATGATCATATGGTATGAAATTATGTACATACAGTTTAGCTATTACAGAATAATACTTAATAATATGCAGATAGGTTAAAAAGTGAAAATGGAGAAAACAAAGCTGTAAAAAATTTGATCTATTTAAAAAATAACGAACATTTGCAAGCGGAAATATCAATAGTAATGTTTTTCAAGGTTGGAGAAAGTAGATGACCTTTTTGTCTTCTTGAATGCATCTGTAATTTTAATTTTTGTATTTTATTTAAAATAGACAAAGAGGCCCTGGCGGAACAGTTGTCATTCTGAACTTGCAGACAGACCCGGGCTCTGGGCAGCATCACTTGGGGGTACTCTGCATAACTCCCCAGGACCGGGAGACCTCGATCCCCCACCCAGTTAAGGCAGAGGTTCCACCCGCACACCCCGGGAGGCCACCCTCCCTTGCTGCACCCAGGGCCCAACTCCACTGGGTCTTGTGATACACCACGATCCAAGAACTGGCACGACCCTCACGGGAACGCCTGGCCACCCTCGCAGGAAACAGGGCCACATAGGTTCTAGAAGAAAATGACAAAACAAAAGACCAAAAGGCAGTCTCTCTCCCCCAGTCCACAAAGAACAAACCCAAGAGACACTGAAATGGAAGACAGTGGGAGTCACACAAAGGGACTTTCTGAAATGATAGAAAATGCAATAAAGAAACAGCTTGATGAAGCTATAGAGAAATTCAAATCAGAAATATTCTCTCAGCTAAAAAATGAAATGAGAATCATTATTAAAGAAATGTTATGTGTACCTAAAGAAGAGCAAGATAAAAAAATGGAAGAACTTAAGAAAATGATCGAAACCCTGAATGAACAATACAAGACACAAACAGAATGCATGAAACAGATGCAAAGGGAAATGCGAGAAATGAAAAACTCCATGGAAAGTTTGAAAAACTGCTTAAACGAAGCTGAAGATAGAATCTCAGATCTTGAAGACAGCATGGGAGATCATGTCCATGAAAGAAAAGATCTCCTAAAAATAGTAAGGAATCAAGAAACAACAATTCAACAGCTGCAAGATGATGCCAAGAGAAATAACATAAGTTTAATAGGCATAAATGAAAAAGCAGGGGTCAACACTAATGACCTGCAAAGACTATTCACAGAAATAATAGCAGAAAACTTTCAAAACATGGGAAGAGAATCTGAAATACCAGTAACTGAGGCATACAGAACCCCAATTAACCACAACCAAAATAAATCCTCACCCAGACATATAATAATAAGGGTATCAGAAATACAGCACAAGAACAAAATACTAAAAGCTGTCAGAGAAAAAAAAACAGATCACCTATGAAGGGAAGTCTATCAGAATCACAGCAGAATTCTCAACACAAACCTTTAAGTTAAGGAGAGCTTGGAGTGAAGTATTTCAAACCCTGAAAGAAAACAACTTTCAACCCCAATTGATAGACCCAGCAAAACTATCCTTAAAAATTGATGGAGAAATAAGATACTTTCATGACAAAGAAGAATTGAAGAAATTTATGGCCACCAAACCAACACTACAGAGAGTACTGAAAGACCCTCGAGAAAGAGACAAAGATAGCCACAATCTTAAGAACAACAACCAAAGGAAATCAATAAGAAGGGCACGTAATTAAACAGAAAATGTAGAAAACCAACAACAGAAAGATATCATGACAGGGATGAGCTGGTACATATCAGTTATATCAATCAATGTAAGTGGTCTCAACTCACCAATAAAAAGAAACAGACTAGCAGAGTGGGTTAAGAAACAAAATCCAACAATATGCTGTGTACCAGAAACACATTTCACTCAAAAGGAAATTCACAGACTAAAAATCAAAGGCTAGAAAAAAATACTGCATGCAACAGGACACCCAGAAAAAAGCAGGGGTAGCTATTATGTTTGCAGACAATGCAAACTTCAAACTGAGAATGATCAAAAGAGATAAAGAAGGTCACTACATACTTGTTAGTGGAAAACTTCAAGAAGAAGAGATTACAATCATGAATATATATGCACCGAATATGGGAGCACCCAACTATGTAAGACACTTCTTAATAGACATGAAAAACCAAATCAACAATAATACAGTTATAGCAGGGGACCTTAACACCCCATTGTCACAGAGAGATAGATCAACCAAACAAAAAATCAGCAAAGAAATAGCAGAACTAAATCAAACTTGTGAACCAAAGGACCTAGTAGATGTATACCGAGTATTCCACCCATCAACATCAGAATACACATACTTCTCAGCTGCACATGGGTCATTCTCTAAAATAGATCACATACTGGTCCACAAAGCAAGCTTAAGTAAATACAAATGAACTGAAATAGTTCCATGCATATTATCTGACCACAGCACAGTAAAATTGGAAATGAATGACAAAAAAGCCTACAATAACCACATAACCACATAGACACATGGAAATTAAATAACACCCTCCTAAATAACCAAAGGGTCACAGAAGAGATTAAAGAAGAAATTAAAGAATACCTACAATTGAATGAAAATGCTAATACAAACTACCGGAACCTGTGGGATACAATGAAAGCAGTCCTCAGAGGGAAATTTATAGCACTAAACTCTCATATCAGAAAAACAGAAAGAACACACATAAACAACCTAATGCTGCACCTCAAACTTATAGAAAAAGAAGAGCAAGTCAAGTCCAAAGCCCAAAGAAGGAAAGAAATTATTAAGATTAGAGAAGAAATTAATGCAATTGAAACTAAGAAAACAATACAAAGAATTAACGAAACAAAAAGTTGGTTCATTGAAAGAGTAAATAAATTGATAAACCCCTAGCCAACCTAATCAAAAAGAGGAAAGAAAAAACTCAGATTCATGCAATAAGAAATGAAAAGGGTGAAATCACTACAGACCCGGTGGAAATACAGAAGATCATCAACACCTATTTTGAAAACCTTTACTCACATAGATTTCATAACACAGAAGCAATGGACAGATTCCTAGAAACCTCTGAATTATCAAAGCTGAATAAAGAAGACATAAAGCTGCTGAATAACCCAATTTCAGCTATTGAAATTGAAAATGTAATTAAGACCCTACCAACAAAGAAAAGCCCAGGCCCTGATGGATTCACTGCTGAATTCTATAAGAAATTCAGGGAAGACTTAATGCCAACACTCCTCAAACTCTTCAATGAAATCGAAAGGGAAGCAAGTCTCCCTAACTCATTCCTGGAAACAAGTATTACCCTAATACCAAAACCAGAGAAAGACCCAACCAAAAAAGAATGTTACAGGCCAATCACCCTAATGAACATAGACCCAAAAATCCTCAATAAAATTATGGCAAATAGAATACAGCAAGTTATCAGAAAGATTATACACCACGACCAAGTGGGATTCATCCCAGGAATGCAGGGATGGTTCAACATACGGAAACCAATACATGTAATACACCATGTCAACAGGGCCAAGGACAAGAACCACATGATCATGTCAATAGATGCAGAAAAAGCTTTCAACAAAATCCAACACCCATTTATGATCAAAACCCTGCAGAAAATCGAAATAGATGGTCTCTACCTCAACCTGATAAAAGCCATATATCATAAACCAACAGCCTACATCTTACTAAATGGAGAAAAACTGAAAACTTTCAACCTATGATCAGGAACAAGGCAAGGATGTCCATTATCACCACTCCTATTCAATATAGTTCTGGAAATATTAGCCAGAGCAATTAGGCAAGAGAAAGAAATAAAGGGAATAAGGATAGGAAAGGAAGAAGTAAAATTATCATTATTTGCAGATGATATGATACTCTACATAGAAGACCCCAAAAAATCCATTAGAAGACTTTTAGAAGTAATAGTTAAATTTAGTAATGTAGCTGGATACAAAGTGAACACTCAAAAATCAATAGCATTCCTGTACACAAACAACAAAGTCACTGAGAGAGAAATAAGGGAAATCATACCCTTCACTATAACATCGAAAAAAATGAAATACTTAGGAATCAATCTAACAAAGGAAGTAAAAGATCTATACAATGAAAATTACATTACCCTAAAGAAGGAAATCAAAGAAGATTTCAGAAAATGGAAAGATATTCCCTGTTCATGGATAGGAAGAACATCATGAAAATGGCCATTCTCCCCAAATTATTACATAGATTCAATGCAATCCCAATCAAAATACCACCTGCCTACCTCACAGAACTAGAGAAAGCATTCCTGAAATTCATCTGGAACCAGTAAAGACCTAGAATAGCAAAGGCAATTCTGGGCAACAAAAGGAAGGCAGGAGGCATCACAATCCCTGACTTGAAACTATACTACAAAGCTACTGTGATAAAATCAGCATGGTACTGGAATCAAAACAGACCTGAAGATCAATGGAATAGATTAGAAGATACAGCCACAACTACAAATACACTCAGCCACCTCAGCTTTGACAAAGGGGCCAAATATGTACATTGGAAGAAAGACAGCCTCTTTAACAAATGGTGCTGGAGAAACTGGCTCTCTATATGCCGTAAACTAAAACTAGATCCATGCCCATCACCATGCACTAAAATAAAGTCAAAATGGATCACAGATCTGAATATTAAAACAGAGACACTAAACTTACTAAAAGACAGTAGGTAAAAATCTCAATGACATTGGAGTGGGCAGAGAGTTCATGAACAAAAATCAGATAGCATGGGAAACACTTCCCAGAATCAACATGTGGGATCTCATCCTACTAAAAAGTTTTTGCATGTCAAAGGAAATCTCCAACAGAGTGAAAAGAAAACCCACAAACTGGGAAAATATCGTAGCCAATTGTCCATCAGACAAAGGACTTCTATCTAAAACATATAAAGAATTAAAAGAAATCAGGTCCCTAAAATTCAAGGACCCAATCCACAAATGGGCATCTGAGATGAATACACACTTCTCAGAGAAAGAAATACAAATGGCAAATAAATAGATGAAAAAATGTTCAACATCAATGGTCATTCGGGAAATGCAAATTAAAACAATGCTGAGATTCCATCTCACTCCAGAATGAATGGCCAAGATTAAAAAATCAAGCAACAACAAATGCTGGAAGGGCTGTGGGGAAAAAGGAACTCTTCTCCACTGTTGCTGGGAATGTAGACTGGTGCAACCACTGTGGAAGTCGGTGTGGAGATTCCTCAAGAAGCTAGGATTAGAGATCCCATTCAACCCAGGTATCCCACTTCTGGGCATACTCCCAGAAGAACTGAAAACATCATACCACAGTGATATCTGTGCATCTATGTTTATTGCAGCCCAATTTGTAATAGCCAGATCTTGGAAACAACCCAAGTGCCCTTCAATCAAAGAATGGATAAAAAAGATGTGGTATTTTTATACAATGGAGTACTACTCAGCTATTAAGAAACATTGCATTGAGACTTTTATAAGTAAATGGTCACGACTTGAGACCATACTCATAAGTGAGATAAATCAAACCCACATGTGTAAATACCGTATTGTCTCCCTAGTGTAAGAAACGGAAAAGTATATATGATCCAAAATCTATAGTAAATACTATGTAAGGGTGAAGAATAGCTCAAAGTGCAAGAGTAACTGGGAAGGGAAAAGGCAGAAAGAGAAAAGGGAAGAGGAAAATACATAAAACTGTATATATGTATATGTAAGATAACTAGAATGAACACACTGTTGAATCTATTCGTTGTTGAGAAAGAACAGTTAATGCTCATATGATTAGATTAATTTTGCATGTCTATATCTGTTAATGTAAGTAACCATTTTAAAGATAACGATGCGCAATATTGCAAGCATTGTCAAGTTTCTGCCATCCGATTTTGTAAATCTGCAATGTTACTGTAGTGTATTTACTCTAGTCGTTTGTTTGTCTCTTCTGCTTGTTGTTTTTGTTTTGTATGTCTTTTTTTCTGTTTTTTTTGCTAAAAAATAAAATAGACAAACAAAAATGTATATAATTTATGCACATCTTGATTTGAAAATGTGTATATATGGAGGAAGTGCTAAACTGTAATAAGTAACATGCATTACTTCACATTGTTTATCATATTTTTTGTGGTGAGAACACTTAAAAATCTACTAACAATTTTCAAGAATATAATAAACTGTTATCTATAATGAGTATGGTTGTACAACAGATGTCTTGAACTTACTTTTCCTATCTAACTAAAACTTTGTAGTCTTTGTTAAATTCACTAACCCACCTACCTGGTGATAATCACCATTGTATCTTCTAATCTTTTTAATTTAAAAATTTCCCTGTTCCACATATAAGTGATGTCTTGTGGTATTTGACTTTCTGTACCTGGTTTATTTTACTTAATATAATGCCTTCAAGGTTCATCCAGATTGCTTTAAATTATAGTATTTTGTTAATTTTTAATGGTTAAATAGTATTGTATTGTGCATCTGACACATTTTTAAGATCTATGCATCCACTGAGGAACATATATTTTGTTTCCATATTTTGGCTAATATGAATAATGATTCAAGCCAGATGTGGTGGCACATGCCTCTGTCTCAACACTCAGGAGGGAGACTGAGACAGGTGGATTGTTGCAAGTTCAAGACCACCCTGGGTTACAAAGTGAGTGCAAGGCCAGTCAGAACTGCATAGAGAGACTGTCTCAAAAAGACAAAAATAAAAATAAAAATAAAATAGAATAATGCATCAATGAACATGTTAATAAAGATGATTTTTCAATATGTTGGTTTTTAATTCCTTTGCATATATACCCAGAAATGGGATTGCTGTAGCATATAGCATTTCTGTTCTTAAATTTTAAAAGAAATTTCCATACTGATTTGATAATGCCTATACTAACTTACATTTCCACCATCACTTCACAAATTTTTCTTTATACTTCATTCTTTTTATTTTTTGGTACAGGGAATTGAACTCACAACCTTGTGCTTGACAAACAGGTCCTGTGCCACTGAGCTATATCCCTGGGCCATTATGCCTCATTCTTGCCAACATCTGTTTTTTATTTTATTTTAGTTTTTTGTTTTACAGGTTGTGATAGTTATTCTAAGTTGGATGGAATCTCAATGCAGTTTCAATTTGTATTTTCTAAATGGCCAGATATATTGGGCGTTTTTCAAATATTATTGTCCATTTGTACTTTTGAGAAATATCTGTTTAGACCATTTGCCTATTTTTAATTGGATCATTTGATTTTTTTTTGAGGTTAGGCTTTTAAAAAACTTTCTATGTAATAAAGATAATGACTGTCAGAGAAGTAACTGGCAGATATTTTCTCTCATTTGGTAGATTCATTTTTGACTCTTTTGATTGTATCCTTTGCTGGGTAGAAGCATTTTAATTTGTTGTTATACTATTTTTGCTTTTGTTGTCTATACCTTTGGAGTCCTACTCAGAGAACCAGTATCTTGAAGTGATTTCTCTGAGATCAGATGAGATTAGGCACATTCAGGGTGGTATGGCCATAGACATGAAGTGATTTCTGTATGTTTTCCTCTAGCAACTTCAGAGCTTTAGGTCTTATATCAAGGTCTTTTAACTATTTTAAGTTGATTTTTATATACTTTGAGAGATAAGGTCAAGTTTCAGTCTTCTTCATGCAGATATTCAGTTTTTTCACCACATTTTTTTAAAAAAAGATATTCTTTCTTCAGTGTTTCTGGCATCCTCATCAATATTCAGTGGTCTGATCACATATGGGTTTATTTCTAGGTTGTCTATTACCTTCCATGGGTCTATGTTTCTACTTGTAGGTCAATACCATGCTATCTTTATTACTATGACTCTATAATATATCTTAAGATCAGGCATTGTGATGTCTCAAATTTGATTATTAAGACTGTTTTGGACATTCAGTGTCTACTCAGCTTCTATATGAGATTTATTATTTTTTTCTGCCTCTGTGGAGAATATGAATAGCACTCTGATAGAGTGCACTGAATCTGAAGATTATTCTGGGTAGTATGGACATTTAAACAACATTAATTCCCTTTATCCATGAACACAGGAGGTATTCAATTTCTTCAGTGCTTTCTAACTTTCATCATAGTGGTCTTTCATCTTCTTTGTTAAGTTTCTTTCTTTCTTTCTTTCTTTCTTTCTTTCTTTCTTTCTTTCTTTTTTTTTTTTTTTGTAATAAGGCTATTGTTATAGTTTGGATCCATAATCTCCCCCTAAATCCTCATGTATTCAGAGGTGAGGCTTGTGGAAGGTGACTGGATCATGGCAGTGCTGTACTCTTCAGTGGATTAATCCAGTGATTCATTCATAACCAAATGTCCCATTAAGAGGTGGGGCTTAGTTAAAAGAAATGTGTCACTGGGGGTGTGACCTAGAAGGTTATATCTCCCTCCCTGGGTCCTCCCCTTCTCTCTTTGCTTGCAGGTCACCATGATATAAGCAGCTTTCCTCTGCCAGACTCTTCCACTATCCCCTTTCTGCCTTTCAGCCATCGGACTGTGGACTGAATCCTCTAAAAATTATGAGCCAAAATAAGCATCTCCTAAAGTAGTGGATGTTGATATTGTGTGTCAGTGATAACAAAGTGACTGAGACAGTTGTTATGAATAGTACTATTTTCATGAGCTCCTTTTCAGTAAGTTTAATATTGGTGCACAACAAAGCTATGTTTGTTTTGCCTGTTGATTTTTATCCTGTTATTGTACTGAATTTACCAGTTCTAAAAGTCTTTGGTGAATGCTGCAGGGTTATCTTGGTATAAAATTATATTATCCTTAAATGGACAATTTAATTTCCTTTTTTCCTATTTGTATCCCTTTTTATATTTCTTTTGCCTAATTTATCTGGCTAAAATTTTTAGAACTATATCAAATAAGTGCAGTGACTACCAGAACTTGTGGGACACAATGAAAGCAGTCTTAAGAGGGAAATTGCTATCGTAGGGGGTGTTGCTTCCCTGGTTTCTCTCTCAGTGAGATTGTTGTTCATGTACAGGAATGCTGCTGATTTTTGAGTGTTGATTTTATGGCCAGCTGTGTTGCTAGGTCTGCCTATTGAATCTGGGGTTCTCTTGGTGGAGTTTTTGGGATCTTCTAGGTAGAGTATCATGTCATCTGAAACAAAATCTATGTATATAAAAAATTATTTGTGACACTAAGAGAAAAAAGAATTTTGACTGAAATGTAATTTTCTCAGGGTCACCTTCAGATTTTACTTTTCATGTGAAATGTTCGTTTGAAAACAATTGTGTTAATTATTTGTTAGATAATGCTTTATGTCTATATTTTTTATCTTAAATGACTTTTAGGAATACCAAATATGCTGATGATTGTTGCTGTTTTCTTGGTTGGTGTGAAATTGTTATGCTTTGATTTATTATTTTCCTTTTGTTTAAAATTAAAAAAAAGAAAAAAAAAGAAAAAAATAAGTGCAGTGAAAATGGGCACTCTTGTTTCTGATCTTAGAGAAAATTTTTTTTGTTTTCCCCCATTCAGTAGGATGTTGACTATGTTTCTTAATAGGTAGCTTGTATTAAAGTAAGATATTTTATACTTAAATTATTCAGGGTTTCTATCATGAAGGAATGTTGAATTTTATTAAAGGTTTTTATGCATCTGTTGACACGATCCTGTGACTAATCCTTGATTCTGTTTTTTCTCTAACATATGCTTATTATACTTGCATCCCTGGAATGAACCTAATTGGTTTTTGGTGTATGATGGTTTTAATGAACAGTTCATGTTGACTTGCAAACAATTATATTGGATGCTTTTCACAACTTTGTATATTTTAATTTCTTTAGAGTTGGATAGGGGTGGTTTATTTTATTTCTTTGGTAATATTCTTTCCCCCTGGTTATTTGTGATTTTTTAGCCTTTTGTTGGTGTGTATGTGTTTGAAGAAACTGGAATCTTTTACAGTTTTTACACCTTTGATATCAGGGTAATGGCACTTTTACAAAATGATTTTGAAAGTGTTCCATTTCAACTTTTTTAAAGACTTGGAAAGATTGATTTTAATTCCAACGTAAATGTTTGATAGAAGTCACTAGGGAGCAATTCATTTCTGGACTATTATTGCTTGACAAATTTTTGATTACTTATTTAATATCCTTTATCCTTATGTACCTGTTCAGATTTTCTTTTTTCATGTTTTGTTTTGGCAGCCTGTATATTTCTAGGAATTGCTCCACTTCTTTGAGCTTATTTATGTTTGACATACTGTTATTAATTTTTGGGCTTATAGTTATTCAGAGTATCTCTTTTTGTGCTTCTGTGGTATCAGTTATAGTGCCTCCTTTTTCATTCTTTTATTTTTTGAACTTTTTTAAAAATAGGTTTTCTAGTTAAAGTTTTGCCACTTTTGTTATAAACATGTAGTTTTCTTGATTTTGTTGTGCTGTTTTTCTATTTTCTATTTTTTGCTCTAATCTATATTATTTCTTTCCTTTGGTGACTTTGGGTTTACTTTGTGATTTGATCCTTGTTCCTGGTGGTACAAAGTTAGGTTGCTAATT
Source organism: Dasyprocta punctata (assembly GCA_004363535.1). Lineage (NCBI taxonomy): Eukaryota > Metazoa > Chordata > Mammalia > Rodentia > Dasyproctidae > Dasyprocta > Dasyprocta punctata. The sequence continues at coordinate 25,035 of RJWM01007907.1, read as the reverse complement.
TTTGAGCCCTGTTCTTTATGTTGTAGGCACATACTGGTTGAAAATTCTTCTTAAAACTGCTGTTGCTGTCTTTCATCAGCTTTTGTATATTTTGCCACCATTTCTCTTTAAAATACTTTTTCTTGACTCATTTGTTGTCAGAAGTATTTTATTTTGTTTCTAAATTTTGTCTTTTATAAATGAAAAAATTCATACTACACTATTTTTTTCAATCCTGGAGATTTAACTCAGGATCTTCATACTAAACTAATACCCAGTCCTTTTTTACTTTTTATTTTGAGACAGGGTTTCACTAAATTTCCCAGGCTGATCTTGAACTTGACACCCTCCTGGCTCAGCCTCCCAGGGTGTGAGGATTACAGAGGTGTGCCACTGCACTCAGATAATTTCGTACTAATGTAATCAGAAAAGATACTTTCTGTGGCTTTAGTCTTAAATGTCTTAAAAATGTTTTGTAGTACAACATATGATGTATCTTGAATAGTCCTTATGTGCTTGAGAAAGTATATGTGTTCTGAGGCTACTGTATGAAAGGTTTATTGTGTACATTTGATCTAAAATATTTCTCATGCACAATGTTTCCTTTTAATTTTCTGTTTGAATGATCTCTCAATTGCTGGAGTCTAGTACTGAAGTTTCATACTGTTACTTTTGTATCTGTTTTTCTCTTCAGCTCTCTTACTACTTGTTTCATATACTTACTTCTCAGATGTTAGATATACTGCATATATTTTTACAGATTTTGTATCTTCTTAATGGAGAGATCCTTTTACAATTATATAATAGCCTTCTTTGTCTCATTTTATACTTTTGTTTTAAAGTATTTTGTCTGATGTATGAGGTGTGATTGAAAAATATGGTGAGGTTTAAATTAAAAATATTTATTATAGTAAAACACATATTGCTATCAATCACCTTCAAAAGACTCCTGTTCACTTTAAACATAATCTTCATTTGATGGAGAAATCACCTCTTCCAGTTTCTTAGGATAGTTCAGTAAGAAATGAATTCTCCAATGGAGAGGTGCTTTTTGGTTGGTTTATAGTGACTCTGGCACAGATAAGAGCATAGTTCCATCATTTTTGCTACTTTTGGAAGCATTATTAAGATGCCCTTATCCATTTTACTTACTGCATATGGTACCTTGCCACTTGTGGCTCATCCTCAATGTCAAGATGACCATGAAAAGTAAATGTTTTTAATGGATTCAGGACATCACAATAGCACAACTAAATGCATACTCATAAATTATGACTTTCATATCTGCTTCAGAAAGTAGCAAGGATGATAGGGTAATTGTATTTAATGTTGGGGGGTATTTTCAGAGAGATTAATGGTTATGTGTCTTTTACTATCATAAATTTCTTTTTAATTTAGTATTATTTTAAATTTCAGTGTAAATTTTATTTTCAGCTATACTTCCTATTTTTGTATTATTACTTAATATCCTTTTCTTTCTGTTCTAAGAATTTCTTTAGCATTTCTTGTGACACATAGAGAGTGGTAATAAAGTCTTCTGTGGCTTTAATTTGTCTAGGGGAAGTCTTTATTGTATCTTTGAATTTGAAAGGCAGTTTTCTTATGTTAGTATTCTTAATTGTAGTAGTTTTTCCCCTCTTTTCAGCATCTTGAGGATATCATCTGACTTTGTCCTGGCATCTACAAAGAATTTTGCTGCCAGCTTTATGGGAAGTCCCTTGTACGTGGTTTCTCCTTTTTTTCTTTTGACTTTCAAGGCTCTCTTTGCCTTTGAAATTTGAAAGTTTGATTACAAAATGCTTTGGTATGGTCTCGTCTAATTTGCATCTGTTTGGAGACCTATGACCTTTCTTCATATAAGTAGATTTAACTCCCTTTAATTTGGAAAGGTTTCTGGTATTATTTCTTTCAATACACTTTCAGTTCATTGATCTATCTCTTTCCTTTTTTGAACTCCTATAATTCTTTTTAGTCTTTAAAAGAGTATGTAACAGAATGAAACTGATTAAAACAAACCAGTGTAAGAGATACAGGACTTCAAAACATTATGAAATCGACAGTAGATACCATAATGCCTTTTGATATCTTCAAAATAGCTACAGATAACTTCAGACATAGTAAAAATCAAATAGAACAAAATAGAAACAATAAAAACAAAACAATGAATGTGATAAAGGACTTCAAAACAAGCCAGTAGTAAATCCAAAATTGCTACCATAATATATCTTGCTATCCTTCTCCTGCCATGGGATTTAACATAACTAAACAAAACAAAAGAGAATAAAACTCAACCCAACAAAACAATGGAAATGGTGTAGGACCTCAAAACAAGATCATAGGAAATCAACAATGGCTGCAACCCTTTACAGCTTCATGGAGTTGTTTCTTTACTTCAGTTGCTATCATTTCAGAAGTTTCAAGTGTATGTCTTACAGTTTCTTCTACATCCATGTCTCCTAGGATTTGGAATGGGCTGGAGGTTTGAGACTGCATTTTGCTCTTGCATTTTGTCATTTTCTTGTATTTGCCTGGAGAAGCGGAATGCAAGTTTTCAGTTGCTTTCTGGCTTAAGGATATTTTTCCTTACTGCAAATAGTTTCCCTTGTTGAGTGGGGGTCATTCCTCATGTCTTACCAGGATGCCAGTGGCACTCAAAGTTTCCTTAAATGTGTGGAGTATGCTGGGCAGGCCTTCAGCACACTCCACATGTCCCTCTGAAGGTCCCTGGTTATTTGATGTTGCTGGGCTGAATTCTACCAAGTCCTGAGTGGCATACCAAGGCTGAAGAACTAGATGGTGTAAGCTATCCCACGTGGTGCACCAAAGCTCCCCATCTGCCTGGAGTTGCTGGATGTAGCCCTACCAGGTTCTGATGAAGGTACCGAGCTTGCACGACTGGATGGGTTCAGCTGTGCAGGGCTTCAGCTCATGCCAATGAGTGCAGGTAGTTCCCCTCTCTAGTAGTCTTTTGATAAAGCTTTTCAGATCTTCCATGTAGAGTATCATGTCATATGCAAATGGTGATAATTTAAATTCTTTCTTTCCTTTCCTTATTACTTTTATTTCTTTCTCTTGTCTAATTGCTCTGGCTAATGTTTGCAGAACTATATTGAATAAGAGTGGTGATAGTGGAATCCTTGTCTTGTTCCTGATTTTAGAGTGAAAACTTTCATTTTTGTTCATTTAGTATAATGTTGGCTGTTGATTTGTCATAGATGGCTTTTATCAGATTGAGGTAGATATCATCTATTCCAAGTTTGTGTAGGGTTTTTATCATGAACAAGTGTTGGACTTTATCAAAAGCTTTTTCCACATCTATTAAGATGATCATGTGATTTTTGTCTCTAGCTCTGTTGATGTGGTGTATTACATTTGTTGATTTGCATGTGTTAAACCATCCCTGCATTCCTGGGATAAATCTCACTTGGTCATGTTGTGTAATCTGCTTGATGATTTGCTGCATTCTATTTGCCAGTTCTTTATTGAGAATTTTTGTATCGATGTTCGTGAGGGAGATTAGCCTATTGTTCTCTTTTTTCATTGTGTCTTTCTCTGGTTTTGGTATCAGACTAATACTTGCCTGCAGGAATGAATTAAGAAGAATTGCCTCCATTCAATTTCATTGAAAAGTTTGAGGAGTATTGGCACTAAATCATCTCTAAATTTCTTATAGAAATCAGCTGCGAATTCATCAGGACCTGGGTTTTTCTTTGTTTGTAAGTTTTTTATCACATTTTTAATTTCAGTAGCTGATATTGGGTTATTCAAAATTGTTTTATCTTCTTGATTCAGCTTTGGTAATACATAAGTTTCTAGGAATTTTTTCATTTCCTCTGTGTTTTCCACCCTATGTGAGTAAAGATTCTCAAAGTATGTATTCATGATCTAAATTTCCATGGGATCTGTAGCAATTTAACCATTTTCATTCCTCACTGCATGAATTTGAATTTTTCCTTTATTTTTCTTGATAAGGTTGGCTAGAGGTTTATTGATTTTGTTTATTCTCTCAAAGTACCAGCTCTTTGATTCATTAATTTTTATACTGTTTTCTTAGTCTCAATTGCATTAATTTCTGCTCTGATCTTTATAAATTCCTCTCTTCTGTGAGCTTTGGGCTTGACTTGCTCTTTTTTTCTAGAAGCTTGAGGTGTAGCATTAGGTTATTTGTGCTTATTCTGTTTTCCTGATGTGACAATTCATTGCTATATATTTCCCTCTTAGGACTGTTTTCATTGTGTTGCACAGTTTTTGGTAAGCTGTATCTGCATTTTCTTTGAATCGTAGGTATTCTTTAATTTTTTCTTTAATTTCACCTGTAACCCATTGGTTGTTCAATAGGTTGTTATTCAATTTCCCTGTGTTTATGTATGTTTTACAGTTTCTTTTGCCATTAATTTCAAATTTCAGTTCACTACGATCAGATAATATGCATGGGATAATTTCAATTCCTTTGCATTTACTTAAGGATGTTCTATGGGCTAATATATGATCTATTTTAGAGAACATCTCGTGTGCAGCTGAGAAGAATGTGTATTCTTATGTGGTTGGGTGGACCACTCTATAAACATCTACTAAGTCCATTTTGTTCACAGAGTTGATTCTGTTCTATTATTTCTTTGCCTATTTTTTGTCTAGTTGATCTATCTCTTTGTGACTGTGGGATATTAAGTTCCACTATTACAATTTTGTTATTGTTTATTTGGTTTGTCATTTGTATTAGCATTTGTCTTATATAGTTGGGTCCTCCTCTGTTTGATGCATATATATCTATGATTGTTAGCTCTTCCTCTTGAATTTTTCTACTAAAAAGTATGTAGTGACCTTCTTTATCCTTTTTGATCATTTTTGGCTTGAAGTTTATAATGTATGCAAACAGAATAGCTACCCCCGCTTTTTTCTGGGATCCTATTGCATGGAATATTGTTTTCCATCCTTTGACTAAAAAGATAAAATCAGCATGGTACTGGCAAAAAAAACAGATCTGAGATCAATGGAACAGATTATAAGATGCAGACTCAACTCAAAGACAATTATCCACCTTATCTTTGACAAATGGGCTAAACATGTTCGCTGGAAGAAAGATAGTCTCTTTAATAAAAGGTGCTGGAAAAATTGGATTTTCACATGCCAAAGACTGAAACTAGACTCACGTTTATCACCATACACTAAACTAATGTCAAGATGGATCAAAGACGTAAATATTAAAACAGAAACAGTAAATCTACTGGAAGACAATGTAGGTAGAAATCTTGAAGACATAGGAGCAGGCAGAGAGTTCATGGATAAAACAAACTATTGGTGGTGCTGTCGGGAAAAAGGAACAGTTCTTCACTGTTGTTGGGAGAGTAGACTGGTGCAGCCAAAGTGGAAATCAGTCTGGAGATACCTCAAAAACTAGAATTGGAAGTCCCATTTAATCCAGCTATTCCCCTTCTAGGTATTTTCCAAGAAAAACTGATAATGTCATGCCACAGTGATATATGTGCACCCATGTTTATAGCAACACAATTTGTAATAGCTAAATGTTGGAAACAACCAAAATACTGATCAACCACGGAATGGATAAAAAGATGTGGTATTTTTATACAATGGAATGTTACTCAGCTACAAAAAAGGATAATCTTGAGGCTTTTATAGGTAAATGGAGGCAATTTGAGACCATACTCGTAAGTGAAATAAATCAAACTCACATTTTAAAATATCGTATTGTCTCCCTAATATAAAAATAATACAAAATAAAAATCTGAAAGAGTAATAAGATCCTAAAAATAAAATAAATATCATAATAATGAAAGGACAAGGAAGTGCTCAAAAGGACAGAATGACTGGTATGGGGGAAAAAGGAAGAAAGGAAAAGATTATATGTATGTTAGCAGACACACATAAATGTATGTATATGTATACTAGATAGATGACTATGCTACTAATCTCTATTGGTTCATCAAAAAAAGCAACAGTTTGTTCTGTCATTTTTGGATTGATGCCTTTTGTGTCTAGATTTTATAACCTGAAAAACAACTTCAAAGACAACAATATGCAATGTAGTAACTAATGTTAATTTCCTACTTTTTAAAAAAATTCTGTATCATTTCTATTCTTTTTTTTCTGTTTTGCTTTTTTAAAAAAATATAAAAGCTATTTACCATAATGGCCATGGCACATTCTCTAGCATTGGTGTTTCTGTGGGCCTATGTGGCTAGTGGCCAATCCAGTGGCCTGGATCTCTCCAGTTAATGTAAAAAAGCCCTTTGAGGCAATTCAGTAACACATACCCCTACCCTGAATCTGAGCTCTTAGGCAGCTTCCTATGCTACACAAACTCTGACCTGCAAAGCTGGAGTTACCTGGTCCTATACTGCACTGGAAATTGTGCAGACTACAAATGTGCAATTGTGACAACCATTCCAGAAGTACACTATGGGAAACTGTTACAGACTCCTCCCAAAGGCTGTATTCTCCAGTTGTGATTCTGAGAAGAGGAAGCTGGCAAATCACTTCTATGGTCAAAGATGCCTAGTGAACTGGCTACTTGGTGCCAGGCACTCCCATCATGATAGGCTGTTCTAAATGTTTTCAAAGGCCATAAAACACAGACAGGAAGCAGACAGGGGAAAGCCATCTCTTCTCACCTGGCTGTCAGATGTCAGGAGGGTGAACTCAGTCTCAGGTGTGGGGCATCTTCAGGTAACCATAGAAGTGCCCAGACAAAGCTTCCAGGAGAGAGAACAGTCCTTGGAAGTGTCAGTGTGGTGGCCAGTTTCTTCCCCGTACCTTAAGCCTCCCTCAATACCTTTGAGCCTTGAAAATCTGAACTGAAATCCCCTTTCCTTGACCCAGCCTCCAAATGTGCCCAAGTACAGTTGCAGGAGTAATGAGAACCCCACCTACCAAGCAGGAGCAACAGGAAGCCATGCCCACCTGAGAGGTGACAACTGAGGCCTCAGGCACCGTAAAATTCCTTGCTCCCATCCCGAGCTGCTTGCACACTGGGTGTAGGGAGGCCCTAAGAAGCTACACACTGTGCCCCACCCCCAGTCACCTCTGCTTCCTTGCACTTTCATTGACCAGTGTATCCCCAGGGTGTTGTCCCTCTTCTTGATAGACCAATTCAGCAGTTTTGAAAGACCCATTGGTCACTTGGCAGCTATGAAGCAGCAGTCCTCCTGCATTTCTAACAGTAAGTGTTTTGGCTCCACTCATGGTATTTCTTCTGTGAAATCCAGGCTAGTTGACTGGTTAAGTGCAGCAATAGGGTGACTCTGGGCAGACAAGATGTTTCTGAGGTCAGCAGGAAGACAAACTCTGGCACTCAAAAGAGAGTTGGTAATGAAACATGGGAACATCCAGCAAGGTCCCTTGGGCCTAAAACATGTTCTGTGTAGGTTTGGGTGGATGAGAGACCAGAGATGTCTGGCCAGGCCTCAGGCTAAGCAGTCACTGTCCAGGACAGACTGTGAGTTGGAATGTTAAAGGGTGTCTTCCATGCTCATAAAGTTCTGATCTGGTTAGGTCTGGTTTCTGATCCGAAGCATTCTAGGGCATAGTGCATTGTGCCCACCACTGCAGTCCTGGTGGTGAAGTCTTGGAGCCACAGTGGACCTCAAGTGGCTGTAGAGCCACTGGTTTGCATAACAATGAGTTGGTTGCCTCACATTCAGCCTTCTCCAATGACAGACATGCCCCATATTACAGACATTTGAGTGCCATGGTGTAAAGATTGGGAATTAGAAAACTCTTCCAGGAATTGCTTGGGTGACCTTGGCCAATTTTTAACTTAGCTTTTCTCAGTTCAAAGAGCTCAGAATGCCTCCCCTCCACAAACTAAAGGGTAATTTCAAAGACTATAAGCGAACATTAAGCAAAATAAATTGCCAGTTTATGAAGGTGGAGTAATGTAGACAGGATGGGGAATTGGAAAGAAAGAAACAAAATTTAAAAAATAAAAGAAAGATGGGTTAGAATTAGATAAAAGTTACAGAGACAGTTGTTGCTCTGAACTCCTTGCAGCTAGACTCAGGGTCCGGGCGGCATCATACTCTGGGGTACACTCTGCCTAGCTCCCTGGGACTGGGAGGCCTGGGCCCCTGCCCAGTTAAGGCAGAGGCTCCACCCACACACCCCGGGAGGCTGCCCTCACTGGCTGCACACAGGATCCTGCTCTACCGGGTCCCACAACTCAGCGTGACACAAGACTCAACACGACCCTCAGGGGAAGGCCTGGCCAGCCTCACAGGACAAAGAGGTATGCAGCCCAGCCCAGCTCAGCCCAGAACCCCAGAGCTGCTCATCAGGGACTGACCAACATAGCTGCAGGGCCTTGGAGAGCTTGGGCTGCCCCCACCAGAGTGCAGAGTGTGCACAAGCTCCAAACTTCAGTGGAGCGGGCTGTAGGCACTGCATCCTAGAGCTCGTGGGCCCCTGCCCAGCCAGGAGCAAGGCCCCAGCACTGTAGGCCTGGGACTCACCCAGGCTTGCCCTGGCACTGTTGTTGCTCTGAACTCCTTGCAGGTAGACTCAGGGTCCGGGTGGCTTCATAGTCCAGGGTACACTCTGCGTAGCTTCCTGGGAATGCGAGGCCTTGGCCACCATCCAGTTAAGGCAGAAGCTCCACCTGCTCACCCCAGGAGGCCACCCTCACTGGCTGCGCACAGGATCTGGCTCTAATGGGTCCCGTTACTCAGCGTGACCCAAGACTCAACACAACCCACAAGGGTACACCCAATCAGCCTCGCAGGACACAGAGCCACATAGGTTCTAGAAGAAAATGACAAAATGAAAGACCAAGAGGCCGTCTCAGTCCCCCAGTTCACTAAGAACAAACCCAAGAGACACTGAAATGGAAGACAGTGGGAGTCACACAAATGGACTTTCTGAAATGATAGAAAATGCAGTAAAGAAACATCTTGATGAAGCTATAGAGAAATACAAATCAGAAATATTCTCTCAGCTAAAAAATGAAATGTGAATCATCATTAAAGAAAGGTTGTGTGTATCTAAAGAAGAGTAAGATAAAAAATAGAATAACTTAAGAAAATGATTGAAACCTTGAATGAACAATGTAAGACACAAACAGAATGCATGAAGCAGATGCAAAGGGAAATGCAAGAAATGAAAAACTTCATGGAAAGTTTGAAAAACCACTTACATGAAGCTGAAGATAGAATCTCAGATCTTGAAGACAGCATGGGAGATCATGGCCACAAAAGAAAAGATCTCCTAAAGATAGTAAGGAACCAAGAAACAACAATTCAACAGCTGCAAGATGATGCCAAGAGAAATAACATAAGTTTAATAGGCATAAATGAAAAAGCAAGAGTCAATACTAATGACCTGTGAAGACTATTCACAGAAATAATAGCAGAAAACTTTCCAAACATGGGAAGACAATCTGAAATACAGGTAACTGAGGCACACAGAACCCCAATTAACCACAACCAAAATAAATCCTCACCCAGACATATAATAATAAGGGTATCAGAAATACAGCACAAGAACAAAATACTAAAAGCTGTCAGAGAAAAAAAACAGATAACCTATGAATGAAAGCCTATCAGAATCACGGCAGACTTCTCAGCACAAAACTTTAAGTTAAGAAGAGCTTGGAGTGAAGTATTTCAAATCCTGAAAGAAAATAAACTTCAACCCAGATTGATGTTCACTGCAAAACTATCCTTAAAAATTGATGGAGAAATAAGATACTTTCATGACAAAGAACAACTGAAGAAATTTGTGGCCACCAAACCAACACTACAAAAAGTACTGAAAGACACTCTAGGAAGAGACAAAGATAACCACAATCTTAAGAACAACAACCAAAGGAAATCAATAAGAAGGGCACGTAATTAAACAGAATATGTAGAAAATCAACAACAGAAAGATATCATGACAGGGATGAGCTGGTACATATCAGTTATATCAATCAATGTAAATGGTCTCACCTCACCAATAAAAAGAAACAGACTAGCAGAGTGGGTTAAGAAACAAAACCCAACAATATGCTGTGTACAAGAAACACACTTCGCTCAAAAGGAAATTCACAGACTAAAAATCAAAGGCTAGAAACCAATACTCCATGCAACGGGACACCCAGAAAAAAGCAGGGGTAGCTATTATGTTTGCAGACAATGCAAACTTCAAACTGAGAATGATCAAAAGAGATAAAGAAGGTCACTACATACTTGTTAGGGGAAGACTTCAAGAGGAAGAGACTACAATCATAAATATATATGCACTAAATATGGGAGCACCCAACTATGTAAGACAATTCTTAATAGACATGAAAATCCAAATAAACAATAATACAGTTATAACAGGGGACCTTAACACCCCATTGTCACAGAGAGACAGAAGAACCAAACAGAAAATCAGCAAAGAAATAACAGAACTGAATCAAACTTGTGAACCAATGGACCTAGTAGATGTATACTGAGTATTCCACCCATCAACATCAGAATACACATTCTTCTCAGCCGCACATGGGTCACTCTCTAAAATAGATCACACACTGGTCCACAAAACATGCTTAAGCAAATGCAAAGGAACTGAAATAATTCCATGCTTATTATCTGACCATAGCACAGTAAAATTGGAAATGAATAACAAAAAACCTACAATAACTGCTTAAACACATGCAAATTAAATAATACTCTCCTAAATAACCAATGGGTCACAGAAGAGATTAAAGAAGAAATTAAACAATATCTACAATTGAATGAAAATGCAAATACAAATTACCAGAACCTGTGGGACACAATGAAAACAGTCCTCAGAGGGAAATTTATAGCACTAAACTCTCATATCAGAAAAATGGAAAGAACACACATAAACAACCTAATGCTGCACCTCAAACTTCTAGAAAAAGAAGAGCAAGTCAAGTCCAAAGCCCAAAGAAGGAAAGAAATTATTAAGATTAGAGAAGAAATTAATGCAATTGAAACTAAGAAAACAATACAAAGAATTAACGAATCAAAGAGTTGGTTCTTTGAAAGAGTAAATAAAATTGATAAACCCCTAGCCAACCTTATCAAAAAGAGGAAAGAAAAAATTCAGATTCCTGCAATAAGAAATGAAAAGGGTGAAATCACTACAGACCCGGTGGAAATACAGAAGATCATCAACACCTACTATGAAAACCATTGCTCACGTAGTTTCAATAACACAGAAGAAATGGACAGATTCCTAGAAACCTCTGAATTACCAAAGCTGAATCAAGAAGATGTAAAGCTGCTGAATAATCCAATTTAAGCTAATGAAATTGAAAATGTAACCAGGAGCCTACCACCAAAGAAAATGCCAGGCCCTGTTGGATTCACTGCTGAATTCTACAAGAAATTTAGGAAAGATTTAATGCCAACACTCCTTAAACTCTTCAATGAAACTGAAAAGGACATAAGTCTCCCTAACTCATTCCTGGAAACAAGTATTACCCTAATACCAAAACCAGAGAAAGACCCAACCAAAAAAGAAAATTACAGGCCAATCTCCCTAATGAACATAGACGCAAAAATCCTCAATAAAATACTGGCAAATAGAATACAGCAAGTTATCAGGAAGATTATACACCATGATCAAGTGGGATTCATCCCAGGAATGCAGGGATGGTCCAACATACAGAAATCAATGTGCCTAATACACCATATCAACAGGGCCAAGGACAAGAACCACATGATCATCTCAACAGATGCAGAAAAAGCTTTTGACAACATCCAACACCCATTCATGATAAAAACCCTACAGAAAATTGGAATAGATGGTCTCTACCTCAACCTGATAAAAGCCATATATCATAAACCAACAGCCTACATCTTACTAAATGGAGAAAAACTGAAAACTTTCAACCTAAAATCAGGAACAAGACAGGGATGTCCATTATCACCCCTCCTATTCAAGATAGTCCTGGAAATATTAGCCAGAGCAATTAGGCAAGAGAAAGAAATAAAGGGAATAAGGATAGGAAAGGAAGAAGTAAAATTATCATTATTTGCAGATGATATGATACTCTACATAGAAGACCCCAAAAAATCCATTAGAAAACTTCTAGAAGTAATAACCAAATTCAGTATTGTATCTGGATACAAGGTGAACACTCAAAAATCAATAGCATTCCTGTACACAAACAACAAAGTCACTGAGAGAGAAATAAGGGAAACCACACCCTTCACTATAACATCCAAAAAAATGCAATACTTAGGAATCAATCTAACAAAGGAAGTAAAATATCTATACAATGAAAATTACATTACTCTAAAGAAGGAAATCAAAGATTTCAGAAAATGGAAAGATATTCCCTGTTCATGGATATGAAGAACAAATATCGTGAAAATGGCCATTCTCCCAAAATTATTATACAGATTCAATGCAATCCCAATCAAAATACCACTTGCTTACCTCATAGAGCTACAGAAAGCATTCCTGAAATCCATCTGGAGCCAGAAAAGTCCTAGAATGGCAAAGGCAATTCTGGACAACAAAGGGAAGCCAGGAGGCATCACAATCCCTGACTTGAAACTATACTACAAAGCTACTGTAATAAAATCAGCATGGTACTGGAATCAAAACAGACCTGAAGATCAATGGAATAGATTGGAAGATACAGCCACAACTACAAACACACTCAGCCACCTCATCTTTGACAAAGGGGCCAAACATGTACATTGGAAGAAAGACAGCCTCTTTAACAAATGGTGCTGGAGAAACTGGCTTTCTATATGCCGTAAACTAAAGCTAGATCCATGCTTATCACCATGCACTAAAATAAAGTCAAAATGGATCAAACATCTGAATATAAAAACAGAGACACTAAACTTACTAGAAGATAGAGTAGGTAAAAGCTTGATGACATAAGAGTAGGCAGAGAGTTCATGAACAAAAATGAAATTGCACAGGAAACACTTCCCAGAATCAACATGTGGGATCTCATCCTACTAAAAAGTTTTTGCATGTCAAAGGAAATCTCCAACAGAGTGAAAAGAAAACCCACGAACTGGGAAAATATCTTAGCCAATTGTTCATCAGACAAAGGACTTCTATCTAAAACATATAAAGAATTAAAAGAAATCAGGCCCCTAAAATTCAAGGACCCAATCCACAAACGGGCATCTGAGATGAATACACACTTCTCAGAGAAAGAAATACAAATGGCAAATAAATAGATGAAAAAATGTTCAACATCAATGGTCATTCGGGAAATGCAAATTAAAACAACGCTGAGATTCCATCTCACTCCAGAAAGAATGGCCAAGATTAAAAAATCAAGCAACAACAAATGCTGGAGGGACTGTGGGGAAAAAGGAACTCTTTTCCACTGTTGGTGGGAGTGTAGACTGGTTCAACCATTGTGGAAGTCAGTGTGGAGATTCCTCAAGAAGCTAGGATTAGAGATCCCATTCAACCCAGCTATCCTACTTCTGGGCATTTTTCTGGAAGAATTGAAAACATCATACCACAGTGATATCTGTGCACCCATGTTTATAGCAACCCAATTTGTAATAGCCAGATCTTGGAAACAACCCAAGTGCCCATCAATCAAAGAATGAATAAAAAATTGTGGTATTTTTATACAATGGAGTACTACTCAGCTATTAAGAAGATTGCATTGAGACTTTTATAAGTAAATGGTCACGACTTGAGACCATACTCATAAGTGAGATAAATCAAACCCACATGTGTAAATACCGTATTGTCTACCTAGTGTAAAAAACGGCAAAAGTGTATATGATACAAAATCTATAATAAATACTATGTAAGAGTAAAAAGCAGCTTGAAGAGCAAAAGTAATTGGGAAGGGAAAAGGGAGAAAGAGAAAAGGGAAAAGGAAAAGATATAAATCTGTATATATGTATATGTAAGATAACTAAAATGAACACACTGCTGAATATATTTGTTATTAAGAAAGAACAATTTATACTCATATGATTGGATCAGTTTTACGTGTGTATATCTGTTAATGTAAGTAACCATTTTAAAAATAACGATATGCAATATTACACCCATTGTCAAGTTTCTATCATCCTGTTTTGTAAGCCTGCAATGTTGCTGTTATGCATTTACTCTACTCATCTGTTTGTCTCTTTTGCTTGTTGTCTTTGTTATATATTTCTTTTTTTCTTCTTCACTTAAATAAAAAAAAGATAAAAGTTACAGAAAAGTACAAAGAATAAAAAGAAAAGAAAAAATTTAACAAGAAAATAATTAAAAGAGAAACAATGCATACTCCAAAGAATCCGTCTGCTTGGGAAAGTCCAAAAAAATTCCTGTGTTTTTGAATGAATCTTTTTCCTCCAAGTCTATAGTTTTAGAATCCATCAGTCACTCTGTGAGCTTCCATTTTCAGTGTTTCTTTATGCACCCCAAGTCATGGCTTTCTCCACTTAGCTTTATGACCTGTGGGTTTGCGAAGTTCTCCTCTCTACTTCCCCTGTGCTTAGGTCTCTTTGTGCATACATCCCAGGCTCTGGGAACCATCCAAGCTAACCCATATACTTATTCTCATTGGTTGGTAGGAAAAGGAAATAAAACACTGAGTTCTGTATTGATGTGAGCAGAGGGGTAGGGTGTAAAACAGTCAGCTGGACTGAATTCTAAATGCCCCACATGCTGACGCTGCTTTCTTGCCATTGCAGGTAGGTCCTTGCATCCCAGTCTGAACTTGCACTTCTCAGAAATGCATGTCTAGTCCATGCCCTATTTGCAGCTGTCTCCCATGACTTTCTCCAGTCCAGTCCCATGGCAGGGCAACACCAGAAACCCTGGAGTATAGCTATTCTGAAGTTGCTGTGAGGCTCAATCACAAGCGTTAACCCCTTCCTAAAATGGTTCCCAATTAAACCTTCTCAGATGTGGCAGAACATTGAACTTCCTCCTCAATTCCAGCCTGCCTTGTGGGAGTCACTTTCAGAGTAAAATATCACACATTTTATGGTTTACAGTAGCTGTGAGGTTCTCTTCGGGCTACTACTGCTGGCCCAATCTGCTGTCTCTCCCAGCTGCTGACCCTCTGAGTTTACCCTGCATTAGTAGAGACAGGTCCCCCTCCAAAGCAGCTGGGATGAGTCATCCAAGCTGCCTCATTCCTTTCTCTGTGCAGTGCCTCTCTCTCTCCAGTTTCTTAGCAGTTTTGAGTGTTTCATCAGGTCCTTCCCAAAACCTAGAGATTCGCCTCTTTTTTTCTCTTTACCAAATTGTTTTCTTCTCGACTCCAGGTCCCAGAGAAGCGTACTTTGTATTGGTCTCTACTCCATAATCTTTGATCTCTAGTTGTTTTCTTAACATTTTTTCTTTTAATAATTCTTCTTCTTTGTTTTTTAATATTCTTTTTCTTTAATAGTATGAACTCCTGGAAGTATATAAAATACATTCTGGCACCCAGAGATAAATTCCAGCACCCAGCTAAAACTAATTCTTCTGTTGTTTCTGCAGGAAGAAAAAGGTTTGTGCACATCACTTCATCCCTATCTGTGTTAACCTATTGAACTCTAACTTGTTGCTGCTCCATGTTTTCATGTCTTTTTCCATTGTTTTAAATCTTTCATATTTACCCATGCTTTTGCTTCAAACTCTTGCTTCAAACTTTGAAAACACAATAAAGAAATATGTCAAGATTTTTAAGTTTTAAAACCATTTGTCTGGTAAGGTAAATGAAATATATGAAGAACTCACACAATAGCAAACAAACAAACAATAAAAACATCAAACAAACCACTAAACTGAACCCAAACAACTCCCCCAAAATTCAAACTGAACTGAACCAAACCAAAAGAGCAACAGCAAAATGAAAATAACCCAATTTCAAAAGTGAGCAAATGATCAAAATAAATATTTTTAAAGATGAAATAAAAATGAACAAAGTCTATTAAAATTTGCACAATATCATTATCAGAGAAATGCAAATCCAAAGCATATTGAAATATCACTTTATACCTGCTAGGATTACTATTATTTAAAAAACAGTGACAGATGATTTGTGGCAAGGTTTTAGAGAAATGAGAACCTATGTACCTTTCTGGCAGAGGTGTCGACTGGTATGACCATCCCATAATAACAAATGGAAGTTCCTCAAACAATTAAAATTATAATTACCATACTATCTAGCAATTCCATGACTGAGTTGTGAAGGAAAAGTACAAAATTTCCCCCTTGTATTTTCACTCTCAACACAGTACTTTTGTGAGTAGATGTCAGTGTTGGCCTCTATATATCAAGGAATCCTTCAGTGGACACCAACAGAGAATCATATAATTCAGTTCAATACCAATAGTATCTACCTGAGTTGGTGTCAGGTCTGTTGGCTAAGGTTCACAAATCTCTTCCATTTTAGATGCAGAGTACAAGTATAAAATTGTCACCCATGCATCTGATTGACCAACTTTCAATTGAGTTCTCACTCTTCTCTTCTCAGTTTGTGTTATTTGCTATTGTGGCTCACAGAACTCAGGGAAGCACCTTACATATGTTTACTCATTTATTGTAAAGGATATCACAAATATATAGGTGAGCACTGAGATGGAAGAGATGTAAGGTACAGAGAAGTTATAGTAAGGTATAAAGAAGAGGGTGTGCGGCTTCCATGCCCTCTTGGGTATAGAACCCTCTAGGCACCTACACAAATTCCTACCTGTAGAAACTTTGGGAGCTCTATCCTTTTGTTGGTTTCTGGAGGCTTTATCACATGGGCACAGTTGAATAATTCATTGGACATTGGTATCAACTCAACTTTCCTTTTCATATCCCAGAGCTTGGGGGTGTACATTCTTAATCTTCTAGTACTTAGTCTTTCTGGTGACAAGCCCTCACTCATCCTGAAAAAACTACCTGGAGGCACCTACTCACCAGGTATGTTATTAACATATGAAAGACACTTATCACTGTAGTGATTCCAAGGATTTTAGAAACTGTGTGCTAGGATCCAAGAGCATCAACCAAATATACATTTCTTATTACATCACAGTTTTAAGTAGATATATATCTAAAGTGAATGAAATTAGTATCTCAAAGATATTGCATTCCATTGTTAATGAAAACATTAGTCACATTAGCCAAGGTGTGGGAACAACCTGTGCCCATTAACAGACAAATAAAGAAAACTTTGTATATCATATACATACACATGTGCATATACATCATATACATATACATATGATACCATTCAGCCATAAGAAAAAAGAAAGTTTTATTATTTGTGACAACATGAATGAGCCTGGGAGATATGTTAGTGATATAAGTCCAGTACAGAAAGACTTATACCACATTATATTACTATATGTGGAATTTTTAAATGTTAAACTCAGAGGAACAGAGGGTAGAAAGGAAATGATGCTTGGGCCTGGGAAATGGGGAGGTTTTGAGCAAAGTGTACAAATTTTCAGTTAAAGAAGTTCTGGAAATCAAATGTATAGTATGGATGGTGGTGAATATGTATTAAGTTGATAGTGATCATTATTACAGAATACATATGTAAAACAATCTATGCCTTGAACATATACTGTAAATCTTTGTCACTTACATACTCCAAATAAAGTAAAATTCTAAATTATGCAATAGTTCTTTAGGAATATTTGGATTTTTTCCATTAAAAATTAGAAAATTGATTTTTGCTTTTATTTTAGATCTCCTAGGTCATGTTAGAGTAGTAGTTAGCATCGGTCAGGGTGTGCTTTCTTATCGATCATGGGCCACAGAATACTTCCCCATCAATCTGTTAGAGTCTTGGTCCTAAAAATAAAATAAAATAAAATAGTCTGGGCCTGCTTAGTAACCCATCTCTCTAGCCATCAATAACCACAGATTATGAAGTAGCTACTAAATTGGTTCTTAGAGAAACCCCCAACTCAGGCACAGGAGCAGAAATACTTTAAAGTGTGTGAAATTAACTGTTGGCCACAGAAAAACTAGTTATCTACTCATCCATATGGGTTGCATCTCATAGATGCAATTATAATAGAGTTAAAAGGACATGAGCAGCTAACACAGAGAACATGGCTGAGCATGAGCCATCAAAACATACCCAGGGAGGGACCTAGATTCTAGACCAGAAATAAAAGACACCTCTACCCACAACTGCAGAGCTCATGCTGATTTCTTTTTCTGTACCAGCCTGCTTCTTTTTGAGCATACTATGACCTCAATATACTTTGCTTACTTGTTTTTCTGTATCTGTATGACTCATCTAAGTTGTTCAAGATATACGAGGACCTGGACCCTTGGCACACAGTAGCACTTTAGTAACTGGCACCATGGTGACAATACTATAAAACTTTTAATAAGTACATGTAAAAACAATCTGGTAAATCTGTTTTTAATAACATTATACTCCATTTATTTTTTTGCCTTACCTTTCCTTAAGTCCAATTAGGTGATTCTCTTAACCTAATGATCTTAGTCTGAGAATTCCAGAACTATAATGCACCACTTGTTACCAACTCTACTGTAGCTAATTAATTGCTTTTCTCAAAATTACTGTGTTTATATTGTTTCTGTCCTAGGGTAGATGAGTTGGAGGGATGTGGGTGATGCTTATGGAAGGGAAAATTAGTTTGTGGAGTTTGTCTCTTTGATCATGAGACACTTACAATTATCATGTCTGTTTTTATGATCTTTGATCCTTCTATTTTCTCTATATTTTAGTGTTTCCATCTTGATGAACCTATGGCTAGTGTCACTTATATATTAGTTTCTACAAGGGAGGTCTATTAAGTTATGAAAAGGGTCAAATGGAATTCCAAACAAGGAAGTACTAAATGCAGAGTTCACTTACTAGGCGAGCTTACTGAATGCATAGCATATCCTCATGATGTACAGCAAAAGAAAGTCCAGGTATGTTCACAGTAAGGGGATCAGCATATGGAGTTTACAGGTGGATTTAAGGAGTTTGACTCAGGGTTAGGCCAGTTTCTTTCAGTGTTGCTGGTAACAACCTAGATACATTTACTAATTCCTAGCAATGCTCAAGGTCCCATCTTGGGTTCAAGCTTGACTGGGAAAATCTGAAGCTGAGTGCATTACAAAGGGGCCAAGGTTTTCTGTGCCTTTTTTATTTTATTTTATTTTTTATTTTTTTTGGTCAGGACAGAGCAATAGAGGAGCAGAGGGAGACCTTAAAATCACCTTACCTTTGGTTTCACTTTCATACTGCTATATAATTTGGTCAATCAATTAGGTACCTCTAGTACCTAAGTACTTCTGTCTCCTGATACTTTATGATGAATAAATGTGATACTCTGAAATTCTAAGTATTGGGTTCCTGAACTGTTCTAAAATGTTTCACAAAAGTATTTTAACTAGGGTTTGCTCAACTTTGAGATACTCATCTTCAATAGGATTCTCAAAGTTGCTTGGAAAACTACCTCCTCTTCACAGATTTGTGCTACTCTACAAATCTGCCACTTGTGCTTTATTATCTATTTTCTACATATCCATTCAAATTTTCCCATCATATTATGAAATTATATCTTATTTCTTATCTTCTTTTACTACTGTCACCATTCTTTACATCCCTACAGTCTTGATTGTTCCCTTATTATTTGATTACACCTCCTACTTTTTTTTTTTTTTTGGTACTGGAAATCAAACTCAAGACCTCATTCTTGCCAGGCAAGTGCTGTGTAGCTGCTACTTTAGTGACACCAATGATGTCTAGTACTGAATTCATGTTTCTTTCTTCGTCTTTTCCTTTTGATCTCTCCATAGAATATAAAATCAAGAGAATAAATAAGAATCCTTATTTAACATTTCTTTCTCCCTTTCTCTGTTGCAGTGTATAGAAACTGGGCTTTGAATACACATGTAATATGTAAAGTAGTAGTAATGGTAATATGATAATGATGTAAATACTAGCATTTGGTTTTTTGATTTTTTTAACTTTTAAAATATTTTATATGCTATTCTTTAAGCAAATTTTCATGACTACAAATTTTAAATGAATTATAGATTTAAATTCCAGGTGTAATCCTTCTTGCTTCTTGTGACATTTTATAAATTACTTTCTAACTGCTGAGTATTTTCTAGGTATTCAAACTGTGATCTGTTTTGATTCTTTCTCATTTTAATCGGTATCCATCTCTCTCTTCATCTTCTTAAATGATAGTAGTTACATGTAGGTTGGAATCTTGGTTCTTCCACAAGTAGCTATAAAATCTTGGGTAAGTTAATTACATATGTGTTAAGTGTTTATTCATATAGGGTGGGATATTCTGAGTGAAAAGAAATTCTGTTTAAAATTCGTAACAGAAATGATTATCTTTAATCAAAAAACATAATCAAAATTGTGATCATAGTTGCATGATGCAGTCAGCTAGTACTAGATTTGGAATTAAAAGGCCTGATTTTTATCTCTGAGTTAACTACACATATACTTGGGGTAAGTTGTACTTTTAATTTGAAATTCATCACCTATAAAGGAAAATAATTCTAATATCTGACATACCCACCCAATGATGTAGAAGTACTTCATAAGCATAATGTTCCATGCAAATGATGCACCCATTTCTGGCTCTTAAATTCTATCATTAACTGTTCTAGAAATACTTAAAAACACCTGTACTTTTTTTTTTTTTAAGAAATGGCAAATAAGGCCTGGAAGTTGGAAACTCTGTAAATTCCTTGTTGTGCTGCTTTTAAGTCTTTTTCTTTCTTCTCTTTGCTGTTACATATTACATGTTGGTTTCTGACTCTTCATGAAGCTAAACCATGAACATTTACAAATTCGTGTGAGGTGTCTTAATTTTAGGAAGGAAATTTATAGCAGGAATATTAGGCTTTCATCTTTTGAGAAAATGGTTGGTGTTGAATTTGGAAACTTCAATTGTGAATGTTAGGCTTAATAAGTAAAGCTGGTAGACTAGAAAAACAGCTGGGGATATAGCTCAGCAGCACAGTGCCTGCCTGGCAAGCACGAGGTCCTCAGTTCAATTCCTGGTGCAAACAAACAAGCAAACAACAACAACAACAACAAACCAAAGCAAAAGAAAAAGGGAAAAAACTGCAAAATTATAGATTTTTGCCTTAAAGAAGCTTTATTAACTAAGAAAATAAAGAATCTTTGCTATTTATCTTACTCTGTATACTGGCAAACAAAGACTCAGAAGACAGAGTAGTCTACGCTTCTCAAACCGACAATATATTTGGGAGAACGAGAGTTTAAAAATGAAACCGTTGAGCCGGGCGTGGTGGCGCACGCCTTTAATCCCAGCACTCGGGAGGCTGAGGTAGGCGGAGCGTTGTGGGTTCGAGGCCAGCTTGGGCTACAACGCGAGCACAAGGCCGGCCTGAGCTACATAGTGTGACCCTGCCTCAAAAAAAACCCGGGCTGGGAGTTTGGCTCAGTGCCTTAAGCGCCTGCCCTGGCAGGCGCGAGGTTGTGAGTTCAATCCCCGGTGCCGCAAAAAAAAAAAAAAAAAAAAAAAAAAAAAAAAAGGAAACGGTTGAAATATTATAATTACTAACAAAGGATTTGAAAGGATTTGGTCTAAATAAAGTTCTCATTATTATATTCTATTACAATACTTTCTTCTCCCATTTTACTAAACTCTTGGTAAGTTTCAAAGCTCACACTAAGTCTTTTCATCTTTGTAATGCCTTATCTAAGTTTCCCAGTGCATCCTTCCTGACCAAAAACAAATATCTGGAATTTCTATAAGATGTAATTAAAAATATGGTGAATGTTTAATAAAAATTACATTAAAAGACAAATTTCAATTAATCCCCTTCAAAATGCTCCCTCTTACTCCAAACATAATTATCCCATTGTCCTTGCTATTTTGTGAATCAGTACTAGAAGTTCTTTTTCATGTCATTAGTTGAGGTGGTATGACTACCTCGTTTGCTGAATCAATGGAAAATATTTACTTTTCATTTTGACTTTAGGAAACGGCCAGAAATCACATGGTGCCAAATCTGGTGTCTATGGTAGATGAGGACATAAATTGCCATAAATATTTTGAATCAATTCAGAACATCGAGGCAGCCACAAAAAGACACTCAAGAAAAAGGGCTTCACGGCTGCTTCAGATATTTGCAAGACTGATGGAATGAGTGTGTTCAAAGCAATGGACAGTATTTTGAGGGTTATTAATGGTAATGTCTTTTATTAGAATAATTAAAAAATAAAAATTCACTTTATTATTTGATCACCCCACATATGTTGCTATATATTGTGATTTATTTTTAGTGCAGAATTGTTTTTATAATTAAATTTAAAGTTTCTTGATTTGCAAGAGTAAGAGAGGAAGAGATTATTATAAAACAGATTTACTAGGGTACTTTCATTGAAGAAATGAGATTTTAATTTAGCTTAAAGGATGAGTAGTGATAAGGCATGTTCTGTTTCGCACTGTTCAATAAATAACCACTATACATAGCTATGGAGCCTTACAATATGACTAGTGGGTTAGTAGATATGTTTATTTCATTTAATGGCCACATAGGATTAGTACCTACTGTTTTGGACTGAACAGATCTAGATCTAAGCCAGTATTGGACTTATTTAGTTCTTCTGAATTTCTAATTTTGATCTTTTCCTGGGCTAGTGATATATGATAAAATACTACCCTCTGATGCTGGGCAGCGGCAGTGGGTCACATCTCTCAGTCAACCATGTGTTCACAAGGGGGAGCAGTTCGTATATTGCTAAGCTAAACTGTAGGTTAGGTGTTGTAAGTGCATATTGGACATGATCTTTCCAGTTTATGATAAATCTATGAGAAAATAATCCTATTGTAAGTCAGGCACCATCTGTGTTCCTCAGTGGATCATAACTTTTAGTTGTGCAGTAATTGATGAACTTGGACTAGAAAATTTCTAGTGAAATTTGTGTGACAGCAGTTTAATGAGTGATTTCACTAGTCATGTACAAAAAGTATGGGGATATGTATATCTAGTATATGTGTCTAGATAAATGCATATTAAAAGGCAAAATTTTATGTTGCAGTTGTTTTGTATTGCTGGATTTCTCTTTCTCTTTCAGTTTTAGGTCTGAGTCTTTTGCATATTCATATACTCTTTTTTTTGCCAGCTATTTAATGTGTGAGCTCCAACTTCCCTATTTTCTCAATTCATTACTTCATTCTGGAGCATGCCTAAATACTATGGAAAGAGGAGATTATAAGACAGGGAAGTACTTGTCCTACATGAAGGAGACTTTGACTTCCATTATCCTAACAGTGTATCCCTGTAGGAACTGGTAAGAGTCAAGGAGGCACCTGTACTAGATCAGGATTAGAGCTAGGAAACATTCAGACTTTTCACTGAATCTTAGACATCTGGAAGAGTTTAGATATGAGGTGAGATAGATGAAAGGAGTCAACATCAAGAGAAATGAAGGGGTAGAAGAGGGCCATGGATAACCAGTATATCAACTATAATATTACTGTACATTTCTTTATTCTCAGAAAACTCTAAAAGCTTTCATTTCCAACACGTATAATGATGATCACAAACCTAAGGGAAAGAATTTGGACACAATATGGTCCCTTTACCCATAGTTTCTTATTCTATACTTTCAGTTACTCAGAGAGTCAATAACAGTCTGCACACATTGAATGAAAAATTTCAAAAATAAGCAATTCATAGATTTTAAACTGTATCCTTTTCTGAGAAGCATCATGAAATCTCATGTTATCCAGCTCCATTCTGCCTGGGGTTTGAATCTTCCTTTTATCCAGTATATCCACACTGCCTGTGCTACTTGTTAGTGGTTAGTATAAGGTATCTGTTCAACACTCATGATATTGTTGGGCTTGTGCTTATTTTGTGCAAGTAATGCTTATTTGCTTTATAATGGCCCAAAGGTACAAGAGTTGTGATGATTGACAGTTTTATTACAATATGGTGTTATAGTTATTCTGTTCTGTTATTACTGTTGTTAGTCTTTCAGTGTGTCTTTTTATAGATTATACTTTAGCATAGGAATGTATAGATAGGAAAAAAGTACATATCAAATTCCATAGGTCCTAGAATGTATCCTTTGAAGATGGGGGAGCTACTAATGTATATGAAATTGACTTTCCTAATCTACCTGACTTCACAAAAAGAGACTGAAAAGCCTTCCCCTTTATGTATCTTGGCCATATCCTGGTTAATAATTATCTTACCAAGTCCTAATAATAATTCTTGAAACTCATGCAAGCATCCTGTGGCATCAATATATAGTCTATCCTTGCTTTGGTCTTGTCATGTTTTTGAGCCACATCTATGTCCTATACCAGTATATTTCATGCCAATTCTTATGCTATGGGCTGTGTGAATTGCAAATGTGAATGTAGGCAGCAGAATGACTTACAGGAGCCATGTTATAGTCCTTGATATGAGGTGAGATTAAGAGAAAACTTCAGTAAGAGAAGAATTGTACTATGAACAATTTAAAAATAGTTCTGGGAAATGAAGCCATCTTTGTCTCTCTCTCTTTTGTTTGCTTTGCATGTCACCTTTCTGGCCTTCCTTAGTCCTGTCAAGACATCTGTTATGTATTAATAGTTATTACTTATTTTATTTATATAGAAAATAGTCCCCAGAAGTCATGGTAACTGAAATTACATGCAGAGTTGATTCAACTGCTGTAGATAAGATGCTTATTTAGCAATTAAATAGCCCTTGGAAGAAATTTAAGAAATACTCTTGCATAATTAATATCATAATGTAGGTAGGTGTGTCCAACATTTTGGTTTGCCTGGGCAAGTGGTCTGTAGGCTATGGGTGGACATACCTAGTACAGCATTAATACCATTCTTGCTTTTATTTCCTCTTCATTTTCTTTCCTCTGGAAACTTCAGAGGTACTGTAACTGGTAAATCAATGGATGGAGTGAATCACTTGGTTGCATCAGAGTTTGTGTTCCTGGGACTCACAAATTCCTGGGCAATTCAGCTTCTCCTCTTTGTGGTCACTTCCATATTTTATGTAGCAAGCATGGTGGGAAACTCTTCCATTGTGTTCACAGTGGCCTCTGACCTTCACTTACACTCCCTCATGTACTTTCTTTTGGCCAATCTGTCCTTCATTGACTTGGGTGTGACTTCTGTCATTTCTCCCATGATGAGTTTGATCTCTTTAAAAAGTGCAAATGTA